>JAQFYT010000268.1:0-29450 GCA_034694925.1 Ceratophysella denticulata
GGAATCCAGTGCAAGAAGACGTCATGCTGTCGTGCCAGATTATTTAGCGCGATACAGCATTCACACTCCAGTTGATTACCACGAGATGCGCTGCCCAGAGACTGAACTACACTCGAGCTATCAACATAAATGTTAATTGAAGAATCCGAACAGTGCTCCGAAGCTAAAGCATACGCCGCTTGTAAAACGGCAAACACTTCAGCCTGATACACCGTGGCATATTTACCTAATGGAAAAGTGCCAGGCGGATATTTAAGTGACAGGTAATACGCCGAACCAGTGCCTTCCGCCATTCTAGAGCCATCCGTATAGCCACTTAGAACATTTGCAGATTGCTCCGGTGGCCCATCCCTCTTCCAATCGGATCTTGATTTTATTTTAGTACCAAATAGCCTCGGGGGAAGCCACTCGTTTAAGTAATCGCATGGAAACTCCATTTCTGGTATTTCTACGCGACGCTTTTTACATATTAGAATGTGCTTGCACTCCGTTGAATAGATGTCCCCACTTAGCCATAGACCTGTGCGGTTCAATCTATTCATAGTGCGCAAGCCCAAACCTAGAAGATATAGATTCAGTGGCTCAAGTCCACTTAGAATTTCCATGGATGCCGTTGGAGTTGAGCGCATTACACCAAAGATACTTAACAGCGCAAGTCGTTGAACTCGCCCAAGCATCCTTAGCATATTCGCTTTGCACACTGCAGGAAGCCAGACCAATGCTCCGTATGCCAACTTTGGTCTGACAATCGCTGTGTAGATCCATCTGCAGATTCTGGGGCTTAAGCCCCAGTTTCTCCCGATCGCCCTTTTGCACTGGGCGAGTACTATAGTACATACCCAGGCTTTTGCCATGCAGTTGGGTGACCAGGAAAGTTTGTGGTCTAGAGTCAAGCCAAGATAGCGTGTCTCCTTTCTATATGGAATGTCTATCCCATTCAGCCTAAGCTCTTTAGGTCGGATTTTCCGTTTTCTCTTAATGACAAGAGAGGTAACCTTTTCCCAACAATTTTACTGTTTTCGACCCAACAATTTTACAGTTTTTGACCCAACAATTTAAGATTTTTGACCTAACAATTTTAAACTTTTTGACCCAACAATTTGAGTGTTTCTGACCCAACAATTTTAAACTTTGACCCCAATTTTGAGTGTTTTTGACCCAACAATTTTTAACTTTTTGACCCAACAATTTAAGTGTTTTTGACCAGACAATTTTAAACTTTTTGACACAATAATTTGAGTGTTTCTGACCCAACAATTTTTAACTTTTTGACCCAAATTTCGAGTGTTTTTGAACCAACAATTTTTAACTTTTTGACCCAACAATTTTACTGTTTTTGACCCAACAATTTAAGTGTTTTTGAACCAACAATTTTAAACTTTTTGACTCAACAATTTTTAGTGTTTTTGACCCAACAATTGACCCTATAATTTAAGTGTTTTTGACCCATCAATTTTAAACTTTTTGACCCAAATTTTTCCTGTTTTTGACCCAACAATTTTACTGTTTTTGACCCGGTAAATTTACTGTTTTTGACACGACAATTTTTCTGTTTTTGACCCAACAATTTTCAGTGTTTTTGACCCAACAATTTCAGTGTTTTTGAACCGACAATTTTACTGCTTTTGACCCAAAATTTTACTGTTTTTGACCCAACAATTTTAAACTTTTTGACCCGGTAATTTTACTGTTTTTGAACCGACAGTTTCGCTGGTTTTGACCCAACAATTTTTAATGTTTTTGACCCCACAATTTTAGTGTTTTTTACCCAACAATTTTATTGTTTTTGACCCCACAATTTTAAACTTTTTGACCTGACAATTTAAGTGTTTTTGACCCAACAGTTTGTAACTTTTTGACCCAACAATTTGAGTGTTTTATACCCAACAATTTTAAACTTTTTGACCCAACAATTTGAGTGTTTTGGTCCTACTCAAATTTGGTCCGTCCGACGGACCAAATTTCAAGCATTTGCGACTAACAATTTATTGTTTTGACCCAACAGTTTGAGTGTTTTTGACCCAACAATTATAAACTTTTTGACCAACAATTTGAGTGTCCTTGTCCTACTCAAATTTGGTCCGTCCGACGGACCGAATTTCAAGATTTTTGAACTAACAATTTTATTGTTTTTGACACAACAGCTTTACTGTTTTTTACTCAAAAATTTTATTGTTTTTGACCTACTCAAATTTGGTCCGTCCGACAAACCGAATTTCATGATTTTACGACTAACAATTTTTACTGTTTTTGACCTGACGATTTTACTGTTTTTGAACCAACAATTTGAGTGTTTTGGTCCTACTCAAATTTAGTCCGTCCGACGGACCGAATTTCAAGATTTTGCGACTAACAATTTTTACTATTTTTGACCTGACGAATTTAAACTTTTTGACCCAACAATTTTAAACTTTTTGACCCAACAATTTTAAACTTTTTGACCCATCAATTTTACTGTTTTTGACCCAACAATTTTAAACTTTTTGACCCAATATTTTGAGTGTTTTGGTCCTACTCAAATTTGGTCTGTCCGACGGACTGAATTTCAAGATTTTGCGACTAACAATTTTTACTATTTTTGACCTAACAATTTCAGTGTTTTTGAACTGACAGTTTCGCTAGTTTTGAGCTAACATTTTTACTGTTTTTTGACCCAACAATTTTACTGTTTCTGACCCAAAAATTTTAAACTTTTTGACCCAAATTTCGAGTGTTTTTGACCCAACAATTTTACTGTTTTGACCCAACAATTTAGGTGTTTTGGTCCTACTCAAATTTGCTAACACATCGTCGGCGAGCCGAGTGAATAGACCAACTTTGGGGTAGACAAGCAGTTCTTCAGGACTAAATAGTGCGTAGTATAGTATAGTATTCAATTTTTTTATTATCCATAGTATGAAGCTGTGGTGTACCTACCTGCTCTCCATGACCATGGTCCTGTCAACCACTGGTATGCCCATTATATCGGCTCTCTACAACATAAACCCTGGAGCTATATCATCATTCATTGGAACGGTGAAGTCTCTCTTCGAGTGCCTATAGGGCCAGGAAGATGCCTTTGCGGATGGGCTCTACTGACTCAGGGTCGGCTCCCTCCAAGCCAGAGAGTTTACACTTGGCAGGGTTAAGTTTGAGTCCTATCTCGAACCCCTTATAACTTCCATGAGGTCGTCGACACTTTCGGGGTCAACCATAGACACGTCGTCGAGATACCAGGCGTTGAAGGGTTGAGATTAACTTGCGGACGAGCTCGTTGATGGCAATACAAAAGAAGGCAGGATCAAGGGAGTCCGCTTGCTGAAGGCCAACTTCCGACGCAATAATGTCCGCACCAAATAAAAAATCAGAGGGTGCACCGTAAGCTTGGAAGACTAAAGATAAGACAAGACAAATTTCCAGGACCGCCTTCAGAATCCGAGATTGTAGGATCATGTTGAAGGCGTTTTCGTAGTCAAGTTTCCGAAAAAGTTTACACAGTGGAGGGCTGGAGGACTGTGCATAACGGCTGAGAAGCTGGCGAGCCGCGCGGTGATCACCTCGCAAGCACTTTCAATGGCAAATCCTAGTTGGTGGGGCGGCAGAACAGGGCGGAGATCTTGGATGATGGATTTGCACGCAATTCAAACAAGTCGATGAAAAACCGAACCAACAGCTCTAGGGCGTATGTAAACGTCTTTTTTGTTGAGTGCCACTAGCGAGTTGCCATAGAAGACTGGGCGGATTTCAGGGGGGGCTTGTCCAGCAAAAATTAAATTGCAGCGGAGTCGTTAGAGAAACTTTGGATGATCTTTAAAACTTCTTGCACACTAGTCGAGGTGTTTTGGGATGTCGGTGATCCTCAGAGGGTGCTTTTGACGGAGGGCGTCGAGGGTTGCACGGATGCGATTGTCTCGGATGAGGGCACGGACGTTGCTATTGGTGATCTTAGTTTCCGCGTGTTTGGGCGAGACGGAGTTTGGATGCCTTTCTGGGTCGAGGGCTTGGCGGACGGGGCGGCTGAAGGGTTTACTTCAAGGGTCAGGCGTCTGTCTTCGCACACGGCGAGGTTATGACGTATTTCCGGTACAATTCCAGTTCCGGGAGATGAATTGGAACGTAGTCAGGGCGGCCAGGTAGGACGCCGACGGAAATGTGATGTCAATTGCCATGTCAATTTATTTCTAATGTGCTAAGACGTAGAACATTCAATAAAGTCAGGTATTTTTAACATTTATTTTATCATTTTCACTATCGTTGTCACGTCTTAGTATTTATTAATACCTCTATGTTCCATTCAGTTAAAGGATTTAATCATTTACATCTCGACATATTTAGAAACCAGTAAATCGTAGCAGATTGTTGCTATACTATGTTGCATAAATCTAGGTTAGGTTCACTTAAACGTGCGCAGAGGATTTAACATTGTATGGGCAACAAGCTGTTACGATTTACTGGTCAGTACATATTTGAGAGTAAAATTAGAACCTAACCTAACAAAACACGATCGACGAGACTATTGTATTCCGGATCATTGTTTTAGGCGCAGTAATCCCGTTTTCCTCCGAATCGTAGATTGGGTTTTCAGACTAGTTCAACAGATCAAATCTTATATACTCTGGATTCAAATATAACCTTCTATCAGCACCCACGTTGCCTGTGTTGAGGGCATGGACCACTTGGGTGGTATTTAGATAAAAGAGGTTCTATTTGAAATAAACCAAGAGTAACTTCACTGGGATGTCTGTCTGTAAGTTAAGACACAGAGTAAGCTCCAGAGAAAGGGTGTTGGGAAATAATCAATTCTAGTCTAAAAATCTGCATATGCTCAAACAAAACTTGGTAAACGAGAGACACTCGGGTTAACTGCTCATGCTCCTACTCTCCTGCTCAACTCTCGTTTCAACTAATTAACTCTCTCTCTCCTCTACGTCTGCTTAATGACTATGACTAATACTGTGCTCCGACGTCCGAGAAACGGAAATTAGAATCGCATACAGCAGCAGCAGCAGAGAATTGAGGGCCTGGGCATTAGGGCCGATATGTACTCTTTCTCAGCTGCTTTGTGAAAGCCTTATACCCCATGAAGCCTTCCTATTATATCAAGTCTGAACTAGGCTCTTGCCCCGATCCATAGGTTTGGTCTCAAGAACCCAGACACATCCGCCTGTGTAACCTGAGGCAACTGTGCTCCGACACTCTGCTCTGCGCCTTTAAATTTGGTCCGTCCGACGGACCGAATTTCAAGATTTTGCGACCAACATTGTTTAGTGTTTTTGACCCAACAATTTCAGTTGTTTTGACCCAACAACTTGAGTGTTTTTGAACCAACAACTTAAGTGTTTTTGACCCAACAATTTTAAACTTTTTGACCCAACAATTTGAGTGTTTTTGTCCTACTCCAATTTGGTCCGTCCGACGGACCGAATTTAAAACTTTTGCGACTAAACAATTTTACTGTTTTTGAGGTGTTTTTCAACTGACATTTTTACTGTTTTTGAGCATGATAAATTTGGTCCGTCCGACGGACCGATTTTTAAACTTTTTCGACTAAACAAATTTACTGCTTTTAACCCAACATTTTAACTGATTTTGACCCAACAATTTAAGTGTTTTTGACCCGACAATTTTAAACTTTTTGACCAGACAATTTAGTGTTTTTGAACCAACCATTTGAGTGTTTTTGATCCAACAATTTTTTACTTTTTGACCCAACAATTTTAAACTTTTTGACCCCAATTTCGAGTGTTTTTGATCCAACAATTTTAAACTTTTTGACCCAACAACTTTACTGTTTTTGACCCAACACTTTTTAACTTTTTGACCCAACAATTTTACTGTTTTTGACCCAAAAATTTTACTGGTTTTTACCCAACAATTTTACTGTTTTTGACCCGGTAATTTTACTGTTTTTGACACGACAATTTTTCTGTTTTTGACCTAACAAGTTTTAGTGTTTTTGACCCAACAATTTTCAGTGTTTTTGACCCAACAATTTTACTGTTTTTGACCCGGTAATTTCAATGTTTTTGAACCGACAATTTTATTGTTTTTGACCAAGATAAATTTGGTCCGTCCGACGAACCGGTCCGGTCCGATACGGTCCGACGGACGTGAACCAGTCGATAAAGGGTCGATTGGACGTAAAATGCGGACCTCGTTCGACCAGACGGACCGGACTGATTCTTGAAGTTGACGACGATGCGGAGGGCAATAATTAAGAAAAACGTATCTCTACTGATAAACTACTGAATAAGACTTGTACAAATAGACATTGAATACCAAACTCTACTTTACAGAATCTAAACCTTTTTCTTAATTGAATTTTTGGGTAATGAAGAAACGTACTGAAGATTGTACACTGTAACATGGACACTGTGAGCTGTACAGCTTTACTGTACGGACAGACAGACAGACGGACCACCCCAGTTAGACCTTCTGGTCTAAAACTCGAGTAGAAGCGTTGATTAAAGCAAAAGAGGAGAGTAGCTTAGAGTTTTTTCATTATTGCTTGGCGTCTGTGCTGAGTCGATCGTGTAGCCAGAAATTAAGGCAAAAAAACTCGAGTAGGGAAATATGAAAAAAGAATAGGAATTAACACAGAGTTCTCTGTGTATATGCGTGTAAGAAAAAAAAGAGTCGTCGCTCTTCTTCTCCCCGGATATATTTTTTTTCATTACCACTCGGCTCTGCACAGACTCTGCTGCTATGCTCTGCTCTCTGTATATATGCATGCAGTAGAGAACTAATTAATAAAGGGTTTTGGTTGGGCTTTGCTGGCTGGTTCTCTGGGAGCTTATTTAATTTGCGCCTGACAATCAGAAGAGTTTGAAAAACTATGTGCACAGGTTATATGACATCCTGTGCTAATAGGTTAGGTTAGGTTTTATTGTTGTTAACCCGGTAATTTTATAAATGTAAAACTGCCTTAAATGACAGTGTCAGCACAGGTAGCGTCCCAAAGAAGACACTTTCCTTTAGCCCAAGGGATCAGGGTCAGGCCATCCGGTTTCTTGCCGTCATCTCGGAAGGTACCTGTCGGCTCCAGGATGGCAGGGATATTAGCAGAGCCACAGGCACGCTTCAGAATCTCGTTGATGGCAGCGTGTCGGGCATTGCGACCCGTGGCAACGACGTTCACACAGCTGAGGCCATGCGTTCCGTCCTCATCGACGTTTCCACCGCAGCCGCGGCAACAATGTGGGTGACAGAGGGGCAGGCCAAGACGAAGGCAGACTGCTAGGGTGGTGGGGCTGTCGTCCAGCAGGGTACCAAGGTTAGGACTAGGAAGTGCATTCAGCCAGCCTCCGGCTTCACTTCTCGTGCTGGCGAGGATTCGGGCTTTGTCCTTGGAGGGTTCTGCACTGATCAGCAAAGAGCCGGAGAGTTGATTCAGTACCGGTTGGTCCCACTCGCTTTGTAGGTTGGAAATGGGTTCGGGAGAAGAGTTTGTCATGGCTGACCATTGAGCCAACGCTTCTGGTCTATCTGGGTCTTCGTGCGGGGAGCCAAGGATGGCGGTGACGAGGTCCGTAGTGCTGGCAATCGAGGCTAAAAAAGCCGTGTAGGACAGAGGCTGAGCACTGCGGATTCCAAGTCCACCCCTGGCGACGGGCAAGGAGGCCTGAGACCAGGCTTGGTCGTTAATGGAGCCATTGACAATTGACTCGAGGGCTTCTCTTATGACTGCGTCGAATGAGTCCAGAAGTTCCGGGAACTTCCATGAGGGGATACATCGAAGAAGATAAGTCATTTTCGGTATCCCGAGACAGTTCTTGAGTATGTACAGGGCGGCATGGGTTTTTAAAAATGGTAGGCGGCTGGTGAGGAGCTTGATCTGTTGGATCTTAGCTTCGAGGGCTGCTGGAATGGCCTCATCGGTGAGTGGGGCGCCGAGCAACTCGCATTCGCTCGGTTCCAGTATCTTAATTCCGGGCAGGAGGCGGGTAATCTTCTCGACGGCGGCGGGGCTCGTGTTGTCCAACACGAATAGCTCACATTTTGCTGGATTGAGCTCTAAGCCTATGGCGGCTGAACTGGATAGCACCGCTTCGACGTCCGTTGCGACAAGACTGGGGTCCGCCGAGGCTAATGACTCATCGTCCAGGTAGGCGGCGTTAACTTCTGAGCCTAAGTCGGCGATGATGGGTTGGGTAGCGAGGCAGTAAAGGGCGGGGCCCAAAGGATCGCCCTGCTGTACACCTTCTTCCGATTCGATGACGAAGTCATTCCAATATCAAGTAAATTTGCATAAATACACTACAAGTTAGCTCTTTTCAAGCCCTTTTATCGCACTAGTCACATATTTATGTAAATCTGTAGCATGTTGATATCCTACAAAGTATAGGATTTATGAATGTTAGCATAAGATATCAAAAGAAAAGGTCGAAATAGTTTGTCTCCAGAGAAAAATGTTTGTTTGGAAAAGCACACGGGTAGCTTCGAGTGTTATTAAATATTGAAAGTATTAATTGAGTTGATTGAATGTTGACTACAGCGAGGATTTACTCAACAACTATCAACAATTCAAGAGGTGATTTGCCTTCCGCTCTTCCTTTCGCTGTCTCTCTCCTTTACCTAACTATTTTCATATTGAGCTTGTTGCCACTTGCAGTTTGGCGTTGTCACATCGAAATACCTAGTATTGCTGGAATACTATCGAGTGCCCAACTCACACGCTACGCCTCTTTCAGTTCTTTAATAGTTTTCTTCGCATTGTGTTTTGACTATTCGACTTTTTTCCATTTTCCCCGATGCTGAATCTTTCCTTACGATCGGACATTAAGCAACAATTCGGTTGTGTCATCAAGTCATCTTATTTATTATCTACCTTCATCATTATTACCCCCTGCCTCAGGGTTGGCCGCTGCTAATCACTTTTGAAATGGGATAACAGCTCATTATGACAAAAGCCCTATTTGCTTCGTGACCTCTATGACCACTTGAAAGACGGTTGGTCCTTGCTCCACTAGCCTATACATTTCATAAGATTTTCGTGGTGATTTTAATTGCGGCTCACCATTACCCTCGCCAGCCTCATACCTGGAATGATCAAGCCGGGATTAATAGTGTTCTAATTGATTTCCTGTAAATGTGTTCTAGCCTCAACAACATCAAACGCTGATTATAGAAGAATTTGAACCTGATGTTTTTCGTCAACTAATTGAGTACATTCACACGGGATACGTTACGCTCCAACCCAGAACCTTATTAGGTAGGCTCGCGCTCGCTCGCTCATCCAAACTTTGCAGATTCGTTTGTTTACTATACTAATACTAATACACTTAATTTGAATTCCTCATCAGGTGTGATGAATGCAGCAGGTATGTAATTCTTAATTTACAATGACTGTTTCTTACCCTTCAACTTTGAATGAAGATAATGAGGCTTTTTTTGCACTGACCTCAGATTACTATGGGCTTGATGAACTGCGGAAGGCTTGTGTAGGTTTTGTAACTTGCTGCATAAACGTCGATACGGGTAAGTAGTAAGCACATACTTCAGATTAGTAGTGGTTCTTAGTTAAACTTATCCTTGCCCGGTCTGGCGGGTAGTCCTATTGTTTCAACATTGAAAATATACCTAACGTGTATTGTACTAATATGGATCAAATAACTTTTTAACAGTGTGTGCTTTACTTGCGTCAGCAGAAAGATACATTCAATACAAATGCACGAAGTCGCTGGTGCAAAAGGTGAGTCCAAATAACTTCGAATAGATAGCCATCGAGCTTTCGAGTCGCAACTGCACCGCATAAAAGAGCCATCAAGATTATAGTTCCTTTCCAACCTCCTACTCCTACCTATCTAATTCAGCTAATTCGTACTCAAGGTACTCGAATTTGTAGATCTTCACGGAACGGAAGTTCTGAACCTGGGTTCATTCACGCTGCTTCCACAGCATGTAGTGCGATTAGTTCTGGTCCGAGAAGAACTTAAAGCGGACGAGTTTACGAAGTTTCAGGTATGTAGCGCTAGGTAATTCACACTTTTTGGGGCACCAGCCGCTGGACGCCAATTTATTTGAAATACCGTTAATAAAATCGACAGGCGGCTCTGATGTGGGGTAAAAAGTATTGCGACAACAATCCCGATACGACCGTCAAGGAAGTTATGGGTGAGTTACACTTCTGCAGAACTTAAAAATTACGGAAAAGTACTATTTTTACTACTTTAAAATTGGGAAAAGAAATTCCTTTCAACAATTTAAATATCACATTAAATTAGGATTTATAATGTAAAATGTTTGACCAAGGTGAATTTAATACAGGAAACTTCTTGGAGTACATTCAGTTCCACAAGATCCCAGCCAATGTAATAAAACACTAACTTCAATTTTCAAATGTTTAGCATTTAACATGATATTCTATCTAATCCACAAATTCTTCCGGCAGGTTCTAATGAAAGATATTCACCCGCTTGGGGTGGTTCCATACCACATTGTAATGAACGCATTGGCCTACCAGGTTTGTTTCCCCTTCTCTTCAAAGCTTTGAGTATCGTGTTTGTGATTGAGTTTTCACATAAAACGAGTGACGTTTTGACTCACACTGCATGACTCGACTTTTTTCTTTTCTAAGGCATAGTATTTATATAGGCTGACCCTTCATCTGTTGACCCCGGAAAACTGTCACCAAATCGACCCCGGCGATCAACAGGTGGTCGAAGCATGAGTGTTCAGAGCAGCGATCCCTATGGAAGCAATACAACATTGGCTTCTTCTGGTAGCAGTGAACTGGATAGCGGACGGATTTCTTCTGGAGGAGCAGAAAATACCAGCGGCTCGCCTCAAGGACCCAGCTCTACTTAAGATGATTTAATTTAGCATTCTTAGTCCAGATCTATTACAATTATTGTACCTTACGTAACACAGATCAACTCGTACTCGTAGACTATAATGCTAATCAGTAATCAATGGCGCTGCCGTGACGCCCGCCATCGCCATGTGTAACCAAATCAGCTATACTACTGTAAGTACGTAATATAGCATCTAATGAGATTGGTTTGGATTCAATCAACATTTCTGGATGTGTAATAATTACGAGTAACTGTAATAATGTGCTTACTGACCAACTGATTGTATCCGTATCACGTCATTTGTAATTAAGTTTTGTAGTTTTCTTCTATACTCAACATGCGGACATAGCAGAAACATCGAGTACTAAGTTCCAGTTCAATCTGCCGGCAGTGACACAAGAAACAGTAGACTGAAAAAAGAGAAGAGTAACTAAACGTGTTTGGTTAGAAGTTAGATCGAAAAAGAGCTTTATTTTAATTTGTTTCCATATGTATCCCATACTTCCTTAAATAGGAAGGAATCACCTAACGTTTTGGTCTCTATTAGCAAATTTTTAAAGCACCATTAAATGACGATGAATTCGAGTACTTTTAGTGTCGACAATTTTATGGAAACGTTTTATCTGAAATTATCTAAACGGGCCTCGTATTCTCTGTACAGTTGAGCCAATTTGGGCATCAGCGCCATCTCGCCATCATCCCATTGAGGATCGCCATCTTCCAAGATTTCGCTTGTTTGTGAAATTATCTGAAATACGAACCGATAAATACATTCTTAAGGTGTGTGCCAAATGTGTCAGCAACTCAATGAATGAATGAGCGTAGAATAATCTTCCTAAATTCAATTACCTTGTTTGGGTCTCGAAAGCACAGATCATCATCGGCTATGCTATTTAGGCCCAATACAAGTTTTTGAATACGGAGAGCTATGTGGTAAAGAGCAACGAGAGTCGACATTCGAGTAACCGGAAGTTTTGACAGGACAAACGTCAACATTTCTATTTCGTTGTCTTCAATAGAAAATAGTATAGCCAGACCCCATGGTAAATCTTGAGGAAGTACTCCACACACTAACTGCTCCAATACTGACAGTAGAAAACAAAATGAATGTATTCAAAACCGAAAGCCATAAATCAGAAACATAAATCCAATAAATATTTTTACCATCTTGATCTCGTGCCCCTGTTTCTTCGCTACCTAAAATTATTCTCTCAAGGTGCCAGATACGGTTGTGTAGAATACAAAGTTCTAGTCCTGGGTTCACCTGGGTATAAATCGCTGACGAGGCATTAGAGAAGGAATCATATTGGTAAGAAAGTATGCTTGTATGCAAAATCCGAGACTGTTGTTCACTCATGTAGAATGCGGGATGTGACTCCCTTTCAAAATCGTCATTCGAATCGTCACCCGGGCTTGCGTTTCCCATTCCACGTGAGGAGTCTGAGTCAAGGCCCGAATTAAAACCATGTCCTCGCCTTGTAAGTAAAGCGCCACTCCCGGCTTTAACAACTTCTGCCATTTCCTTTAGCGGATTTATCCATCTGTAAGGTAGCGGGTTTCTGATCAAATATGGACTCACTGATCCAAATCAAATACAAGGTATATAGGTAACATAAAGCATACTGTACCGTGTCGTTGTTTTCAAGAATTCCTGGATTTGAATTTTGTTCAATGTATCATGAACTATGCTTTCTTCTCCTTGAATCTGTTAAAAAATTACGTAAACGAGAGAGCTGTAGCTGTAAGCTGTAAAGTTGTTTTGAAAAACAATAAGCGTTATGCCAAAAATCGAAAGTATTGAAGCGCGGACGGAACGATAGTGCAGCCCTCAGTAGTTGCTCGGTAGGTCCTTGATCATTTAAATATACCTTTAATATTTCAGCATCCACAGCAGAATCGCTAGGTGAAAGTTCCGCAAGTCTAGTTTGCAGGCTGCCAATTTCAATGAGGTATCTGAGTATATTGGAATAAACATGCACGATTATTAAAGTGAAGCATAAGGTTCCAGCCAAAACCGCAACATCCAACACCAAGAAAACACTAATTTCCCCTCTTTTAAACCTAACCTCACCTTGCAATATTAATCTCAATGTTAGCAGGATTCGGGCTGACGACGGAATTACATTTGCCCGAAGGTTCGGTTGGGTTTAAGTTTAAAGCACGAGAAATAGTGTTTCACAGTTTTGGTAATCGCAATTGTAAATTCCAAGGCAGGGTAGAACTTATATATATAATAATATGACATGACATACTTTGTATTTAGAACAGACAGAATCTCCTTATCGGGACATATGGTTAACGCGTAATTGATGAACGCAAACCGGGTATCGGACTCCATAATCGGTGGGTCACTTTGAAACTTGGCCAACTGAGAAAACAGATTCCACCCAGTTTGATATCCCTTTCCCATAAGGCTCTGACATATCTGAACTCCAAACTTCAAGTCACCAGCCTCCAATGCTGCTGTACCAGCCATTTCCAAAATTAAACTTTCTCCTCTAGCAAGATCAAGATTATCGATGTGTAAGAGAATGGATAGCTTCAATAGTTGTTTTATTTTCTTATATCCTTCTGCAGTGTTTTCCAGTGCCTGTCTGAGTAGTCCGATCTTGTCTTCACAAATTCGAACTGTAAGGAATCCGAAATACCATTCTAATTCAAATTATAACAAATCACTCCATTTGGCGGCTCCATTTTGTTCTCTACCTCTGCCTTTATTTGTGTCAGCCTTCAAGTACATAAATGCAAATAAAATTTAAGTTAAGTACATGATCTCCTCTGCGCTCAATTTAAAATTCTTTGTCTCACTCTAAAGGATTTAACTTCTCTTGCTTGACCCATTGCAGTTAGGCAATTAAAAAGAAGCATATATTGTTGCTCTACATCCAGGCATTCCAAAATTGTATTCCCCGTCACTCTGTTATCACTGGCTTGGCTAGTTGGTTTAAGTAAATAAGTAAATCATTAGTTGATTGCTTTTAAAAAAAAACGGATCAACTAACGCTCAATAAATTTGTTTGATTAAAATTATATTGCAATCAGTCAGGTAACTTCGCAGCGGGAAAGACATAAATTCAAATTGGTATGAATTTAAGGGTCCTACTTAAAGGTCGAAAAATGTATGGCAGATGGCAGAATCCGTAATTGTTGACAATTCCTTACCTGAATACGGCAGGATATTTAATTGGAAGTCTTTATGGAGCAACTTAATGGCATCCATAAGGTCGAACATACAGAGTACAGTTGACTCCTTGGTATTTTGTAACAAATTAAGACAAGTCTTGGATAATTCAATGTCAGGATCGAGATAGTTGGAGGAAGAATCAAAGTACATTTGAGCAGCTTCAAGAACCATTTCCAAACTTCGATTGTACGGAATAATATATAAATATAAGGCAAATGAGGTAGAATAGGCCGAACTGGTTCTCGTTCCACCTGTATCAGGAGCAGGGTTGTCTTCCAAAAAGTCTTTTGATAAGTTTATAACATCAGAAGACCCAGTTTTCAGTAATGCCGACACGTAAACCTGGCAAAAAATAGTGGAACAGCAATACTATACACACTATATAGGTACAAGAGTTGAATTGTTAGAATACACAATATGTAGCGCCGCCGCCGAAGCTTTTTAGTTATTGTATCAGGGTTTCGAATGTCTGAACAATAGTCTCAACCAGCGCCAGAGCCCCGATCCCGGTGTCTCCACACATAAGGGTTTTTTCTACAGGAGGTACATAATGATAGCCGAATCGGACTAAACTTTCTATTTGGTTCAAAGTAAGTGGATGTTCAAACATCTTGGTATTCATTGCAGGACAAAAAATTAGTGGTTTGTTTAACTTCAAGTCCCAGGCACGCACAACACAAGTAAGAAGATTGTCACAGAGGCCATTTGAAATCTTGCCAAGTGTATTTGCATCGAGAGGAGCTAAAATCATGACATCCGCCCATTTTCCCAAATCAATATGAAGCACGGGGTCTCCTCTTCCATTCCACATTGACCACTCCTGAGCATCTCTCCACACTTTTACATTGACATTTCTCGAACAATCTTCACCAACAACTTCCTCAGGTTTGAAGAACTTCAAGGACGTCTCCGTCGGGACAATTCCAATTTCTTCCACTTTATCAGTCGCAATCAATTTGACAACTAATTCCGGGACTTTGATTGCAGCAACGCTCCCAGTCACTCCGATCAGAACCTTCACTTTCTCTTTCGTCCGAGACCCCTTGCTGCTGCTGGTGGGTTCAGTTCCCGCCACTGGTGCAGCATCCGTCAAATTATTTCCTTTTGTAGTAGAGTTAGCACAGCTCATCGTTAAAACATACCACGCACTCTCGTTACTGTTTGTCTTTGCAGTTACAAGTTACCTACTTACACCCTTCAAGTGTGTAAACGAGAGATTCTATGCTCCACGTTTGACGTTGAACGTAATTTATTCCGTACTGTCAGGGTCAACCTCACTCGTGTAACCCAGTTTGTCCCAATCTTCTTTTGCCATTAGTCCGTTGTCCATGCGACACTTGAAATACCGCTGTGCCTCGACCCGACACTCTTCATTAACATGATTTTTCTCTTTAAGACAAATCATGTATGCAATCATAAACTTTCTACAAACATTGTTCCTGTCCAATGGAAAGCTCCCTTTCTCTGGCGGACTGGGAGTAAAACTCTTCTGACCAAATGTCATGGAACTCATTCTCAATGAATTCGACTCACAACTCACGACGACCTTTCTGTATTCTGCTCCAAAATCTTAGAGCTTTTAGATTAGAAGATAGTCACTATACATTATAGTGATCGAATAATGAAACAGTAGGAAGTAATTCCTGGCCACAATAACAACCCCAAACGAAACGAGCAGGTTCCTCACTCACATCCGTTGTCCGTGTCTACACTAGTGTCTATGTCTACTGTTGTACTGTTATTGTACGTTCATACCTACATAATAGGTACATGAATGAGACTTGCAGAGTATATTTCGAAATTCGTGTAAACTACGGGTACGTGTGGGGCGTTGGCGGAATTTAGTTTCTGTGTCAATGCATTAGATCTTGTTCTAGTCTGAACGCCAGTAGCGCTCCTCTAATAATAAGAGACTTGATATATTTCACTTGCCTTGTTACCTTAACCTTGTAACTAACAGAATTTACTTCTATGTAATTTAAAATGTAAAAAGTGTATAGGAACTCACCTCAAAACATCGTTCTATAGGAATATTTTGAAAGAGCCGTTTGTGCAAATCCAAAATGTCATATAAAAGCGTTTTCCACTCATTCATTTTCAAAGGAGGATCCCTAATTGGCATACAAGATATGCAAAAATTAAAATTAGCAATAGAACAAATGCTAAGCTGCGCTTTACATGTGTCATTCATTGGAATCCCCTAATATCCTGCTGGAATCTCGTTTCACAGGAACGTTATTCAATATCAATACACATTATTCGATCTTAACATAGTGTCATGGCGCGCTTTTGGGTCTGGGTTTTAGGCCTCGGGATATTTGGGCATTGGAGTTTTTAACCTAACATAATCCCACGAAACTTAACATTTAACTCAGTGTAGTCAATGCAGGTCGTCGGAGGTTAGACTGATTCGTCAACGTTAGACCATTTAAATGGATGTGCAATTTTAATACATGTAGTTTTTCCAATTCAATCCAATGCTTGGATAATTTTCTAGAAAGAAAGTCGTACCGTACTGCGTCACAAAAAAGAATTATATTATTCCCTAATCAGCTTTACCATAATACCAAAATATCGATCGTTTCGCTAGTGCGAGTCCTCCGGTACAGCTGCAGGTCTCTACTTTTATGAAAAGAAGACCCGTTGGGAAAATCGAATAAAACATAAAATTGGTATTCAAATTACCCATCAATTTAGTAAATCCATGAACTCGCTGAACAACTTTCTCCTGTACTCTAAATTCTAATGGCTAGATTCGGCTGGTATCAAGACTTCGTAAAGATACATAGGCAGCAAGGCACTTATACTACTTACATTTTACTCGCCAACCGACAAAGGCTGCAAAAGAATTCATTAACTTCTTTGTCTTCCTTCCTTTCCGCCAACTCCTTAATTTCCATAACAGTCATGGATAAACGGTATTTCTGAATCACTTTGGCAGACATGTAGTACACTTCTAGTTCATCAATCGAGTCGTGAAGTTTATCCAATTCAGTATTTTTGGGGCCGTAGCCTCTTTTCGGAAGACATCCCAATAATGTAAGAATATTATCATTTTGATTCGGATTCTTGCAAGCGTAAATACAATTACGGGCTAACACCATCAAATCTTCCAACTCGGATATAATTGGGTCGAACTCCTCCCTTTTTGAAGCTTCAAATACCTGTCGAAATTGTGGTTCATCAAACAGAGTAAGAACATGTTCATCTCAAACCTATAACCTGTATCGGCCTGCTCATGCATCAAAAATCTAAATTGACGCCCATCGAAATATTCTAACAATGCAAATTGCGAACGGAAAAATTATTTTAAAAAAAATCACTACAATAAAAAACTCTGGCCAAATGAATTACCTTAACAAGTAAGAGAACTCGGATCTGTTGATGTAATCTTTATATTAACGACTGTGAAAGTCAAGGGCATGCAGAATACCCTAAGAAAAATTCCTGTATTACTTAGACGATTAAGGCTCTTCTGTCCGTCCTATTCCGAAAAATGGACTATTACTCCTCTTGTGATTTTGATAACTAACCCTTTGATTTGTACGTGAACTTGTTATCAAAGACGTTAAACCAAGCCTGTAAATGCTTAGGGCGTAACAATAAGCATATTTAGCTTCTTATCAGGTGAACATATTCATGTTAAATGTTCAACCACCGCAGTAGATTGTAATCAATAATTAAATTACACGTCACCTTAAGGACTCCTCCTAAATCGTCCGTGCAGCGAGAAATAAGGTATTCATTCAGCAAACGGAATTGTGAACCTTCCTCTCGATCTTCACATTTTGACAAAAATGGAACTACGTAATGCTTGAAATCTTGGACCAATGTCTCATCTGACGACTTCATTGAGAAATATAAAAAAAACACGTGTAATTTCCTCTCACAGTACATAAGTAGGTAGACAATATAGCATGTTATGGATAAGTACCTTCGACAACAAAAATTTAAGCCTGTCAATATCGCTCAATGATTTCAAAGAATCCAAATTTATTTCTTCCATCTCAACTTCATATACCAATGTTTCCAATGTTTGTAAATCTTGAACAAGGGATTTCACCTCCTAAAAATAAGCCAAAGCTCACGTTATACATTCAATGAATATCATACGAGGTGCTAAGACTCTCGCGATGTTAAGTTAGGAGGAGTACAAGAACCCAACCCATAACAGTTACCTGAATATTCCTTTCAAGACCGAGAAGCCCCAAATCTAATGCAAAGTTCGTCATTCCAGTAAGACTTTCAATTTCCCGTATCCTAGTTACATACCAGCTTTCAACATCACCAGCAGTGAGTCCTATTTCTTTACTTTTGGAGGTAGAATACAACATGGACATAGAATCAGTTTCCGACTCCCTTAGAAATACTTCACACCAATCTGCTTCTGTTATAGAAATCTCTTCCCAAAGAATTACATTTCCAGTTTCACCAATTTCAGGTAAAAATTCCCTGGAGGTAAAGTAGAGAATCATTAAGCAAATGAAATTCGTATATCAGTGGCAAGAAAGAATTTGTTACTTAATTCAGATTCAGATTCAGTGAATATTTCGCAAACCTGAAATCATGAGGTGAACAGGTTTCAGGGAAACTGGAGATAATATCAATATAGTGTTCAGAAAGATCGTTCCAGTGATGAGTGAGTAGTATACGCAGACCGTTCATATCACAGTTCCTAGCCATTTCAACGGCAGAGTATACGAGGCTTCTACCTCTGAGCCTCCCGTACGCTTGACCATCATAATTTTCATCTGCTACTGCTGGGCCACCTATCATTAACTAATAACAATAAAAATGATATAAATACCTCCATTCTGGATTTGCCAGGACGTGCGTCAAGCTTCAGGTAGGTACTTACTTCGTAGGTATTCAGCACATTCATAAACTGTAGAAATTGTTTTCTATAATGAAGAAGTCTAAGAACCTCTTTATTTGAAGGGTCGACTAGTGATAAATACTCTTCTTCAGATATATCCAAGTCGTCGGTGGTCAAATATATAAATCGACCTTTATCCTTTCCTAAACCGGGGTAATTGATAATAAGTATGTAGTAAGCAACACACAGATTACATATGGATGGTAAGGTAATCCGAATCCAATCATCCATAATCAAATTACCTTGACTTATCATCACCGCAACAGTTAAGTCGGTTCCTTTCAAGCCGAATTGCAACAGCTCGCGACATGCTTCGATTGTATCAGGGACGCGATCTAAACATTCTTGCAATACCCAATTACGTTTTTGTATTTTGCCCTGCAATTCAATAAAACGGTGTTCTGAACTAAGAAATAAGAACAAGGGAACAAGCTGTAATTCGGCATTCGGCACAAAACGTTAAAGTACAACTAATGTAAATTATTTGATGTCAACGTCAACCCTTTTACGAAAACGAAAGCATGCTCATTAAGGCCATTGATCGTGAATTAAATATATTGAAGTCGTATTGAACTAATGACAATGACCGGTAACGATAATGAGTATTCTGGGTTATTTTTAAGTATTTAGAAACTTTAGCACCGGTCAGCGACGAAATTCGAATTTCATACTTGTGTTTAACTTTAAGTTCGTTGAAGTGTGAATATACTCCCTTGAAAATTGAAAACCTAACCGAAGTGGGAAGTGGGTCTTTCAAATTAAACTTTGCTTCATACTTCACTCTCTTAAATTCCGCCTAACTACAACCGAGTCTTAAAACAATTATACCAATAAGGCCCACTTACTAAATAGTCTTTGATTGTGGTCACTGAAACGGGATCTCTCGTCCATTGCCGCTGATAGACTAAATCTGCGTCCAGTTTATAAACGTTAGCTAAGTCCAATGCTTCACCATATTCTAACTGCTCTATCTTCCTATGGAACAACTCCAGAGGTGTAATGTTTCGTAAGGTGAACAATCTGTACGACCAACGCCAAACAGGTGTTTTCTTCTTCCTTTTTCTAGCTGGCCTGAATCTCTCTACGTCTGTCATCCAGAATAAAATTTCTTGAGCCAATCCCTTCAGCCAAAATTCTTGATTTCTCCCATCGCCGTCAGAATCCACGGAGTCTCCTACCTTCACTCTTACTTCTGCTTCAAAGGCAAAGAATCCTTTGTCAAATCGCGAAGTCAGACGCACTGGACTCTCGAAGAGTTCTGGTGAATCACCAAGGCGGTTCAACGAATCATTTCCTTTCCCAACCGTGAGAAGACTAACACAGCCGTTGACTCTGGATATTATTACACTCTAAACGCAAAAAAAGAATTGTATGTCAATAAAAACATATATGTCAGAGCAGGTAATGGTAATAGGTATACCGCACCAAGCACTAATACTACTTGTATTACTACTGATAGTAATAGATAGCATGTTCAATGGGTTCCTAAACTTTCATTTATATGGGCTAAATATCGGTATCCGGTATCATTGTTATGTGTGCTCTACTCGTCACCACAGAGTTCTATAACTTAGGTTAGGTAAGGTTCAAATCCAATATGCTATGTTAAGTTAGGAAGAATGCTTAGCGCCTAGCCGAACCATAGCTATAATCTAATAAACCGGACCTTACCTTCTAGAACCAACTAACCAAAGTTATGAGTTATGATCTCTAAACTGCGGCAGCTCGGGATAAGGTAGAGCACACATAACAATAATCATTATTGAATAATGATACAAGTTATTTAAAGTCTAGTAATATTTGAATGGAACAAGAACAGTATTGCCCCCAATTACCTCATCATCCCACCAACTAACGTCGTATGGATGAAATCTCCATGGATCCAAAGCTTGGTTATGCGAGCGATTAAATGCAGCTCGCCAACGATGATTAAATCGCGGATTTTCTGTTGAACTTTGAAACTGTCTCTTGAGTGGCCATATAGAATGAAGCTTCAGGGAAGGGATGTGCCAGACGGAAATTGCCCCAGTCATATGAATACCCAATATAAAGTTTCCACTGGGTGACACCGTCATTTTGAGAATGACATCCTGTTCCACAGCGATGTTTCAAAGTCAACGTCAATTGGTCCTACATTACTTTGCTGTTCAAAAAATTATGGGTAGGTACCTATTGTTATAAGTTACCTGGGACGAAGATGACCTAAGAGAAGAAAATGCCATTCTCCACATTTTTCTTGAATCCAAACGAAAATCTTGTTCCACCAAAAATGCAATTTTATAATACGGGAAATCCTGCAATATTCGCCAAGCTGTGATACCGTGTCGGACACTTAAATCCTGTGGATACCAAAAATATTGAAATACGAATCGTATGATTATGATTTGCAAAGATTAAACTTCATTAACGAATTTAAGTATTTAGATTTTACATCCGATTTTGTGTCAGATTCCAACGGCCCAGAAACCAATAATAAGGAATGAGCTTCCGAATATTGTACATTTGTAACTCCTTTCGGGTAAAATGCCTTCAAGGAACCATCGTGATGTAATTTAACTTCATCTGCGTTGACCTGACGGAAGCTTTGTATCATTCCGCGTTCGTCAATTGTCACCAGCTCATTCAAACTAAAAGTTCCAAACAGGTTTTAGGTAAATCAATCATATTATGATTTATGATATCGGCAAGCAGCAAGTATATTGCAATTGCAATAGAACTCGTTTGTGTGTACTTTTATTGGATGCCTTTATTATTGCACATATCTAAAATAAAGGCGCAAAAACACTTAATGCAACAAATAACCTCTAAATCGATTACAGGTTATAGAGCAATAATTATGTACCTATTATGTTATACAGTACAATTATTACTATAAACTTGTTGGCTTACTATGTTGTTTTTCTCAGTCGTTCCTCCATGAAAAACATACCAGCAAGGGCATTCTCATTTGAAAACACGGGTTTGGGTACTTCTTCCTCATCCACATTTCCGAATCTTCGTACAGAACAGACTTGAGATGCCATGACGTCAAAGAATACGATGTGTCCGTTGGAAAAACAAACAGCTAGAAACGACGAATCTTTACTCCAAACCATACTCCGAGCGTTAAGATGCGGGTCGTGCATAACTATAGATTTTCGAAACAAACTCTACAAAATGAGCACATTTATCAAACAATATTCGTAAACGAATATTCGTATTCGTACCATGCGATTTCCCAATAACTGACGCAAAATTATCTTTTGAAGACCTCATTTCCAAAGTTGTATTTTGCAAGATGGCTATTATATGCCCATCTGAAGTAACTGCGTAATTCCAAGATGGTCCTAGACACCGCAACCTGGTTATAGAAACGTGATGTACTTACTAATGCAATCCATATTATTCCCACCCACACTATTTCAGATCTTTAATTTACTGTCAACGCTTACTGTGTAAGCGGAAAAGTATATGTTCCTATACTCATTAAATGAGAATTACATACCAAGCAACAGCTTCAGAAGCTGACATGCGTTTGCTCCGCAGATGATTTACCCGGGCCAGCACGCCTGTCCCACATGGTTCAGTAACCTCAAACGGAACAATCTGCTGGAATATGGAAAGATTGCCAAAAATACGTCAGTGCTATTGTATGTAGGTATATGTTACAGTTCAGATTCAGATATAATATTAGGTTTAACCCTTTGGGCACCAGTAAGTTATAACTAAGCCGGCCCATATCTATATTAAACAGTTTTATTCAACTGAGGTATGAATCAATAAAAATTAATTGTGCTACCCGAATTTAATGCTCTTTCTAATGGTGAATGGTGTATTCGTCAACATCCCTAGCCTAGTATTTGCTTAACTAATACAACCACAATACATACCTTTCAACCGCTAACTTTGTCTTAGCTCTTGTAATATAAACACTAGAAACTGACCATTTAGTCAGCTTTCGGAAAATGAATGTGCTAGCGGGTAACTACGACAACTTATTCATGTACTAGCAGACTGGGATTTCAGCGTTAACACCACGACTTCCGAAATCAGTCCGGTTGCTTGCTTTTTCCTTTGTAAGAAAAGTTAATATTTCGTTAAGCGAATTAAATTGTACCCGACCTAAATTAATCGATCTATATCTGACTATCTGACCGATACGATTCCCCGACAATATTCAGGCGAAAGATGCATTTCTCTGACTACAGTAAACAGGCAACAGGGCCATCATGTGCCATCCTGCTTCGGTCAATCAAAATTATCATCCATTCCATTTGTATAAATATGTACATCGGTAAGTACCTCTTTTTCTTCGACCCACTCCGTACAACAAATAAGCTCGTACAAGATCGTCTCATTTCCAGTCTTACTCATCCTGGTTGACACAATCAAAATTTGAACGGAACACGGACTGGCGCAGATTGGTTTTAATAATTAGTTAAACTGTCCAACCTCCACCGGTGACCGGTTACGATTTACGATTGTACCATGTACAACGTAGCTGTATATTGTGGGACGTGTAAAGCTTCTACATCCGACCAACCTGGAAAACAAACGACAAGAATCAAGAGGAGCTAAGCCATAGCCATGATAAGACAAACAAGAACAACAAAAATGTAATGTAAGATCAGATGTAAGAAGGACAAAGGAAAGGATTTCTCAAACTCAGACTCATTGTCAGACTCGGACATCGGAATCGGAATTGCCCTTCAACTCGACCAAAATTAAATTATGAAAGTCAAAAGCTCATAAGCAAATCATAAGCCTTGAAAATGGCTGTTGTCATCGTCTAGTATCATCTATTAAAGCCGATTTATTGAACGCAATATACAGGACAGGTGACAGGGTTGAATTAAAAAGAATTAACTTAAAAACCAATAGACGGTCCACCGTTCGCTCTATCTAACTTCCATCTGTACTTTTGACTTACAATACAATACAACTTACCTGCGTTATCAACTTATAACAACAAGTAAAGATCGACGAGGTCAAACAGAAGGTCACGTCACATTCACATCATCATCATATGCAATATGATGAGATGACATATGATTTGGACTTGAATTTGAAATATCGTTGATATTTTTATTTAAACGTAGCGGGGGTTCAGCAGAGTGAGATAGTGTTCGTCAGATGTCAGTAGAAGGCTGGGGACAGGACGCGTAATTTCTTTTTCAACTGGATTCAGCAAAAAAAAAATGTCTGTCGGCATCTGAAAATGAGACTCATTCTAGAATAGGTTTTTCGAAACGCGAGATAATAAATTCTAATTAAGTTATGTTAGGTCTTCGATGAAGCCCGAAAGGCTTTTGAGGCCACAGTAGCTTAGTTACCCTCACTCACACTCCTCAAATATACACATATTATATTTTAGGTACGTACCTATTTGTGTATGTACATGTACCCACAATGTTAACGAATATACACCATTGGAAAGAGCGCTAAATTGTGGTCCGGATTAAATAATTTACAAATTATGGCTGGCTTGATTAATGGTAGTTAAGTCGTTAAGTCGCATAAATCGTATACTATGCATATTATAAACATACCGGTTACGTTATAACAACCGGTCCGTTATGATATCCGGAATCCGGACCATGACATACCTACCTATACAATTTAGGTAGATACCTAGTTGATAGTTTTAGAATGGCATACCGCGCAATAACACAACGCTTTTGACTAGATTGTCACCGCCAAAGCTTTTTCACGGCTGTGGCCTTACCTAATCTTAAACCATACCTATATGTGTGTGTAACTCCATTTTTTACATCTGGTTTAAATTGGTGGTGGATGAATGCAGCCTTGTGTGAATCGAACATATTTAGTAGGCGTGTGTATAAAATAATTTTAACTAAAAAATAATATAGCCTTGTGCTTATTCTTATTATCTGCGGATACGCCACCAAATGAAGTGACAGTTGACCGTCCATGTTGCTGCGTATTGGTCTTGTCATGTGGATTGGCTTGTTTATCGGATCCAGCTCCTGGGCCTCTTTATTTGTCCTCTTTGTTTTCTCCCGTGCATGAAATCCAAATCCAACGAATAAGGGGGTTGTTCCGGGCTTTTCCCAAGGAAGTTGATACATATAAAGTAAAGACTGAATATAGGGAAATTCGCATCACAAGCCAGTACTGGTATTTTTAAGTAACCACAAGGGTTTTTTTCTTTTATTCAACGCAGAAGATTTAGGTTTTTACGAATGGATTCCAATGTACGCATCCTTGAATACAAAGTTGACTACCGATTCCATATCTATACACGAATAATTAGTCACATCGTATTCACATGGAACACCTTGGATTTGCTTAACTGGATTAAAGTTGTTTTAAATGATTAGGTATATTGACTTGGTATTCGGGATTGCACAGACTTTGGTTCTTCTAGAATAAGGATCATAAGAAAACAATGCCTAAGTAAAGTGCAGTGAAAGTTTGACAACGAAGATCAGTCTTCCTTCTTGCGGCAGCTATAATGCACGCCCAAGCCCAAACAAGCGGCAATGAATAACGTGAGTTTAAAACATTAAATATTAAATCTGTCAAACATAATTGCTTTCGATTCGACGGTTCTCGGTTTGGAACTTGAGGACAAAATTAAAGCTGTAGTGTGTCAAAGAAAGAGTGTTACAATTCTAACTTTTCTTATATAAAAATTAGGTTGTAGGTCGCGAATCGCGATCGTCCTCTTGCGCTACTGAAATACAATCTAATTAAAAGGCAGAGAATGTGGTTTTGACAAATTCAATATAATGCTTATTTTGAGTGGGTTGTTGGTAAACCCCGGCCAAATCAAGGAGGAGGGTTGAGTAGAAGGTGAAATGAGGGATAAGTTGAAATTTGCATAGAACACAATTCACTACTTTATGCGACAATCTGTCGCCTTATCAAGTCTCTTCATTTTCCAGCTGGAATTGTGACTCTGGAAATTTCTGAATGTCAGCAGAAGGAGATCCGAATCCGTCGGATTGTTTGAGAGCTCAGGCTCCGACAATCCAGTCTGTGTGCTCCGCTTTATAACACCACCGTAGCTTGTTTTCAACTTTACACAAAATATATTATATGTACTTATATAACATATACTTCCTAATGCAAAATACATTGGGTATCATAGGAAGTACTGTGCATTGTATGTACATGAATTTCCCTGCATGAATACTACTACAGAGTACTGACTGGAATTGGTGAAAGTATATCGGCTTGTTTGTAGAGCAGGGCAGGGATGGAGCGGGCTGCGTGGGTATTCTGTCTGAGATAACTTCATGAGTGAAATCCACTTGAAACTTTTAACAAAATGTTCTTGGTGTTCAAAAACCTCTCATTTCTTTCCCCGTTCGTACCCCACGCCAAGCTCAGACATTTCTTTAGCGACTCCGAGCTCGGAATACAGAGGCACTTAATATTAACTAAGCTAACTGACTTTTGTTTCTTTCCCCGTCTTCACTCACTTTAATGAGCCACTTTGAGCTTCACTTCTATTTTCATGAGAATAGAGCGATTTAATCCCACTTCCCTAGAGGTCTACAAAACATCATCTTTAAGTCTGCAAGCAAGAATTCTCTTATGTCTTCAGATTCCCAATTTGTAATTGTTCGTAACCGTAACCACACCACATATTAGCTTCCGTGTAACGTTTTCTAACCTGCGATCGTGTGATCTAACACACTTTGATATACCTTAAAATTGAGCTACTAAAATCAATTAATCTATTATGCATCTTTCCAGCTCTAGCTAGTAGGCACCAAGACTTGGAATGGGAAAAGAGGGGAAAGTATTTATGTAGTTTTGTTTATGCGTGCATCTTACTGAAGCCATAATGTCGTACAGTAGTACAGAGTAGCGGGGTATAGTGGGGTCTCTGTGAAGAGAGAAATAAAGTATGACAGAAAAGAATGCGTGAGGTTGCTATCTAGCTTTTCTGAGGAAGAATGAGCGGAGTCGAAATAAAAATGAGGAAATCAAGTTCTGTAGCCAGGCAGAGTCAGAGCATTCTACCATTGAGGCGAAAATGAGACAATAAAGATAAGGGATCTCCTCAGCCTCTTCAGCCCCGACCATTTCCTTGTTGTGAGATACAAATGCCGCGTCTCTTTTTATTCCACGGGCCTGGTATATACGCCAAACTCCTTGTTACCTAATATCTGGACTCTCACTACTAACCCTCCTTATATACGGACGGGGAGTTGAAAGAAAGCGTAAGCATACTGGCTTTCTCCGACTCCGCTCCTGTTGTCCACACTCAGTGAGACACCAAAATTCTATGCGTATGTCATTTACATTTTAAGGAAATCAAAAATATTCACTGGCGCCTCTCTGTCCCTTCTTCCGATCATTAAACTTCCTCGCTCTTGTATTTACGAACGGAGATATGCGGATATGCCTTTCCAAGAAGCCCGAGGACGCCGTCGTCCGCAAAGAAAAAACTGATACATACAATTACAGTGAAAGTGAAACTCGGGACTCGGAGATGCTGCCATGGTGGAGCATGTCTGTATGAAGCAGAACTGAATGTGTTCTAATACTAGATGATGAATGAGTAGAGCTAAGATTATGTGTATTTGGATGTTGGAGCAGCAGTAGTGGAGAGGCAGAGAGCGGGACAGGACATGAACGACACAATAAATATAAGGAACTTAATGCTTCCTTTCTACTCTCATTCCAATGAAAATTGCATATCTTGCAGTTTCCTCTCTTCATTTCTTGGCTCTAGTTCAACTAAAAATTACTTGTCATCTTGTTTCACTTTTAAACGCCATGCTCACTGTCGGCGTTTACACGCTTCCACTTCATTCTCGCTCAAGATACAATCAGAGTTTCTCCTACATGATCAAGTAAATGAAGTAGGTTGCCTGGAAGTCGGAAACTACAGGAAAATTAATGTGGTAACTACTATAATGTTCATTATAACGAACCAATTCTTATCGCACCGAATGCGTATGTGTGAAGCCATTAGCTTGATCTGAGAAATATTAATCAGTAATTGTAATTATCTACTTGAATTAAAGTAATACGACCATCTTCCTAAATCTGATTAGTTATCGCAACATGTTTTAAGGGTAATATACAGTAATTTCTACTCTTTACTACTTTGCTCCTTTACTACTCTTTTTACTATAGTAATTTATAATTTTAATTTAATTGATCTCCAAGAAATCGGCAAATGAAGTCGAGATCAACACAGACCACGGTTGAAAATATGCCAACCTGTGACTGGGATGAGCAGTTATTACTATTAGGATTTTGTGTGAAGAGAAACAGTGATGGATTTTGAGATACGTGGATAGGTATAAAACGATGGTTCCAGTTCCAGTTTCCAGTGATCAGATCACTAAAAGGCTGAGTTGAAGTTGTGGGTTGAGCTGGAGCATGATGGATAGCTCCGTGTCTGAACAAGTGGATTTGGACGAGAGAGGTAGGAAGGCAGGGATGGAGATAATGGGGAGAATGGAGATAGGCTTACACATGATCGTCTTACTTGAGGTATTGTATTAAAGCCTAATAAAAGGGGGTTAGTGTGGGAGAGAGAGAGAGGAGGGCGGAAAGAGAAAGTTTGCCGGGTTCGGCGGAGTTGGTGGTTCCTTGTGACGGGGCTGCTGGGTGAGTCCTCGTCTCAGTCCTTTCCCTCCCATTATGCCCATCAGCTCGGAACAGAAAGGTCCTTCCTGGTGGGCTCCGTCGTCTTGGCCCAGACACAGCAGTCCTCAGATCAGTCCGGAACATTATCGGGTTGGTTGCGGAGCTGGAAGCATATGTGAGCTCCTCGGAATATCTCTGCCTAATTGACGTGGACGGATCTCTTCCCCGTCCTCCAGCCCAGGCACGCAGCACCCGTTTATGCCACCATGTCATCTCCCCAAGCCTCGAACCCACCCTCTCGCAATCAACCATGTGTCAGTTCAATTGAGAGCACATTATAAGAAATCCCAGCTCTTTCTCTTCATTACCTGGTGGCAGAACCAACTTTCACTCCCCACTCCGGCTCCACACACCTTCAAGAACTACACTTCTCTGCATGTCAGGACGAGGGAACGCTAGAAGAACTCCCCGAGCTCAGGCTAGAACCCAAGTGGTGGTGGAGGGCAAAAGTGTGCTCCGGTTTCAGACTTGAGACAAACACCTCAACCAACCCTCTCACAACTCATCCGCTGCTGTCCGAATCACAATGTTCATCAAACACAACTTCCAGAGTTTACTTCAACTTTCCCTTCTTCTCATCACCAGTCTTCATATCAACTACTGTCACGGTTAGTCCAAAACTCAATTTAGCTACAGCATTTCAACCCCAGGGAATAGTAAAATCCATAATAGGTATTTAAATAATAGAAGATAAAATATGTAGCTAAACGCTAGTAGGCTAAACTCAGAAGTACTTTTAAAATCCAAGAATAGATAGTAGCCGTTCTAAATAGCTCTGAGAAAAAGTCAACAATTAGGCTAGACATTTTCTCTAGCGCTGTGCAAGTACGGCTTATCCAAAATTAAAAATATTATTTCAACTTTATCTCTGTAATTTCAAAGCTTAAATTACAAAGCCTCATATAGTAAATAATATGTTATGAGTTTCACGGGTTTTACATGTCCCATATGGAATTAGAGAATGAAATATTATGAAAACACACTATCATATCATAGCACCAAA
>JAQFYT010000269.1:0-29414 GCA_034694925.1 Ceratophysella denticulata
GACCTTGAAGGAGGGGTCAAATCGCTTAGGTGACACGCGTCCCCTATCCTTACTTTGACCATAGCTTTGCGCTGGTATCAAAATTTTGTGTCTAAACCCGTTTGGTCATGGTTTAGAACGCGCCAGCAAGAAATGTCAAGTAACTATAATAGTATACTTTAACGACATGAATAAATGTGGAGCGACGGGTATTGTAGTTGGACATGGTGGTGGTTTGGTGGCATAGAGGTAGAAGAGGAAGCTCAAATTGGAGGTTAGACAAGAGCTCGTAACGTACGGTGGACGGAGATATACGGTGACCGAGCCTGGGATTGGAATCCTTTTTCCATTGTTGGGCCTTTACATTACAACCCTTTCCTTTTTATTAGTTTTTTCTGGCCTCCCTTCCATCAAGCCTCCTCGTGTAGGACTTGAATTTAGTTGAATTTACCTGGAGTGACGTGGGGAGATGGGCCGAAGATAGAACCGGGCTTTTTGGAAGCCATATGATGCGGGCTACTTAACAATTAGACCCGTTTTCCGAAGATACTTACCCCTTTTTTAGAGTCAACTCACTCTCCCTTTCTCCAAGACGCCAAGTCAGCAGAACGTATCCCACACTTAAGGCTCCAAATTGTAGGGCTCAAGGATCCTGGTCAATGGCATTGAGGCTCGGCTACACGAATAAGGCTGTATTCCCACCCGCGGAAATTTAAAATTTAACTACATGCTTACTTATAGAATATAACTATACTGAACTTATAGTAGACACAAATAAATATTCTAGGAATTTGTGTACATTTAAATTAACTCCAAGGACCAATGGTGGGGTTGCGATAATAATTCACAAGGATCTGTCATTTACATTTTACCAAATTTGCCGGAGTTTGAATTGAGTAATACAGCCTTAAGACTGAGCCTTACCTTTTTATATTCCTTCTCCCTTGGGCCGCAGTAATGTATTGTTGGTACCTGAGGGAGAGTGAGTTGCGAGACGGACGGGAGTGATGAATCATCAGGATCTCCTCCTCGTCATTTGAATAGACGCAATAAGTTGTCATGATATGCATTTTCCAAATGTCTTTTCTCCATCAAACTCCGTTCCGAAGCGAGGCTGTTGGTTCGTGTTGGATTCGGAACATTTATTTTACTACTTTGGGAGATAGAGGATTTCAATTTAGAGGCGGGACGGAAGTATGGGCCCTCTCCATCCATCCATCCCCAGATCCTATCCCTACGCTTTTCCCAATTTCCCTATCTATCTCTGCCTCTTTCCGACGACTCACACCAATGTAATTCCAATTCCAGACTCAAGACAGGAAATCGTCAAGTTTTATGACTATTCCTAATCAACATTTTCAGGAGTCGGATTCATTCTGACATTCAAGTGAGCATATTTGATTCTAAAATTCCAATTGTCAGCATATTTATTTGGATTCGAACTTCTAACTTTTCCTGTTTTTCGTTTCGTCTCACAAATGACTCAGAAGGAAATACTATGCTCCATGCTCCCATGCTTTTTTCGGTTTGGATTTACAAGTAGTGCGTAGGCTTAGGCTTGGGATGTAGCTACATTAAATGTGAGATGTCTGGGTCTCGGAAGTAATGTAATGTCTGGCTGTGGAGCATCAACTCAAATAATCATTTTGATTGTCGTTGATAGTAGAGAGGATGGGACTTTGAATTGCCCATTGTCTCCTTCCAAAATGGATACCCGCTAAGTAACCAAATACGGAGTTCTGGGCTCTCATTCTGTACGGACGAACAAGAGTCTGTACAGCTCTTGAATTACTGCCTCTGCCATTGTAAATGACCTGGCCATCCTCATGCGTCTCACACACATACCAAGGAAGGAGACCTTCATGTTGAAACAATAGGTTGTCAATCCTCAAAACTGTTTTTGCCATGCGAAGGCAAGAAAGTGGAAGTATTACACTTGAACACGGTGGTGGACAGGGGAAAAAAGGGTTTTGGTAATAGCATGGAATCAAGATTACGTAAAGAAAAGCCCCATGCCATATGTCCTATATACAGACTTCTTTGGCCCTCACGTACGCGTTGACGGACATGTAAGCGATTCGACTGGGAGTAAGGTCTGGCTCCTAGCTAAAGTAAGCTAGCTGTAGCTTAGGAAATTTATGTAGTAGGAATAACCTTTGGAGGTGAGTTAGGGGATATTTCCTGTCCCTCGTCTCAGTCCGCCGTTCAGCCCACTATTTTTATTGCTTCGTGGACTGTCCGGAAACTTTCATTACGGCCTTCTTCATGACCTGTACAGTCGTTTTGGACATCTTGCCAGACTTGGGAAGCAACAATAGTAATTATGATTAGGGCCTTGATGCCAGAGGACAAATGCTCTCTTTCACCTTCCACTCTCCTAGCCTGCTATTAGCCTCAGCCCCAGTTGACAGGACCATCAATTTCTAAATAACCCTACCTGCCATGGCCATGCCACTCCACTTCCGACTCCTACACACCATGTCCCTTCCAACCATCAATTTCCTAGCCACCATCTCATTCAAGTACATCATTTGGATTCAAGTTTTACTAAAAACTCTGCAAAAATTGGAATTCGCTGGTGTTAGGTGTTACCAAGTTGGAAATACAAAACGATTTCATATTTCATGCACGAGACCAGCAATGGTTCAGGTTTCATGTTCCATGGCGTTAGGTAGGAGTGATAGGAATGGGAAGCGCTCGCATGTAAATATTGGGGAAAAAATTGCTGGGTACAGAACTTGAAAAGTAATTTTAATGATATGAGGCATGAGCACACATGGGACATTGCGCTGAAGGAGCCTAGAAGTGGAAAAACTCAATTTGTGGATACATTTTTAACAAGGGGTTCGGGTTCGTTTCGTATCTGTCTGTAGGCTGGATTTTCTCAGATATTTCAAATCCAAGTCATCATTATAGACCATTTTAGATTTGTATTTTTCGTATAATTTATACTCCTCTTTCTCGTAAAGGAAGGAAGGAAGGAAGACATGCTTTTTCCAGGGATTTGGGTCCTTCTGATCGTTAGCTGGGTCTCTCTCTGTGCTTGGGGTGTGTGTGGGATTGGAACGGGGTCTGGTGCCCGGGGATCTTCCCCATTTCCCGTTTGTCACCGCCAAAGTATCCATATCTGTCAGGACCAGCCCCCCAAATTGGATTCCCAGAGACGACAATACATGTGTTTTTTTCTGCCAGCCATTTTGAGTTCCTTCCTACGCTTCGTCTCAGCCCAATTCAAATTCCGATTCAAATTCTTGCACACTTATACAATTTTTTATTTTCTTAAGGAAGCATTATGGAAGTGCTGGCGTTGGTGTAGGTAGCCGGGTTTGCCGACTGAGAGGCTGTTGGTGTTAATTGAGAATATGAAGGATCTTGGAGTGATTATAGGTTCTTTATTGGCTGATAAAGTGGTGGCTGGAAGTCGGGGTGGCTGTGGCTGGCGGTGTGATGAGGGAAGTGAGAAGGGAGTAGATGTGTTGTTCATATCAGAGTAAATAGATGCGGACTGAAGGTGGTTATTAGGCGAGGGAGGAGGATGTACGTTTCGTTGATTCTTGATTTCTATTGTTACGGAGAAGACAGATTTATCGGCTTTTCCTGCCAATATCCTCTACTATGCCTTTGCGTATGGGAGTTTCCCTGAGAGGAAGAAGGGGCTACAATTTTTTATCATTACCCAGCCAACTATTCAGTTCTCGCGAGCATGCACGTGCATACGGAGAGTCACATTATTTTTCCGACTTGGTAAACTTCACACATTGAGAGGAGCGCCGTAAGACCGTCCAAAATCCACTCCCTCTTTACCCGCCGTATCCAAGAAAAACGAGTTTTTATCTCATATGAACGAGTTTTTATCTCAGCCTCGCATCTAAATTGGTTTCTCTCTGTACGAATATGGACGCCTCGCTAGCCTGGCATTATCTTCCCGTCCATTACTTTTCAGAACCCATCCGACTTCTATGTAGGTACTTACTTGGGCTCCTCCGTCCTGCGTCGCTTACCTTCCAAATAACCCCCACTCCACTCAACTTCTAATTTTGACGAATTGTGTGATTTTGAGCTTGAATTGAATTTCCTGCAATTCTGTCAGTTCTGAGCAATTACGAAGTCCATCAGCGTAGCGCCCTCCCGGCTGAGATTAATTTCTGAACTTTGTATTTCTAAACGATCTAATTCCATTGTATTATCCAAAGGAATTTTCAAATCAATCGTAATTTAGCGAAGCACGAGACCCAAACACAACGCCAGATGGTAAGAGACCTTATAAGTGAATGTCTTATTTGGCCAATATTCCTGTGTCTGAGAATCATGTACGGATTACATGGAAAAGGTGTAGATTTCCTGTGTGTAGTTACATAATTCCCCTAATTAGGTTGATATCACACACCGTGGGTTGGCTTTCCAGCAGGATAGTTATGTATTTATTATTTATCAGGCCTAATGATTGCATTTCACGTGAGCAACAGATTGCACCCAGCCACTTTGATTCTATCTATTTGTTTTCTCTATTAATCAGGTGGATGAGAGGTGAGTTAATAAGAGAACTTCATCCAAGTCCAGCCAAAATGAATTACAATAATGCGCATACTAATGATTGTGTCCCGGGTTGCTCCGATCCCTATCTCATATCTCTCTCTAATAAGAGCATAATAAGGGGAAGGAGTTTTATGAGTCCACAACAACGGATAGTCTCGGTAGCCCCGAAACAGCATAGAACTGTATGTCTGTCTGTGTGTGTTCAGTTCCATTCCAAAACCGCTTTAATTAGTGGTCGAGGTGTTGGGAGCTCATTATCAACCGCCTCATCGATGCTCTGCCTGTTCAACTAATTTATAATCCTTTACGACCTTGTTAGCCTTCAAGCTCTCTTTTTGGGTGCGTAACAAGTTTGTTAGTAAGAAGAAGGTGAATGAATATATTTAGTCTCCCCATTCATCACCCTTTCGTGTCACTGTATCCGGAGCTAATCAGGGCGGAAGCCTGTTGCTCTCTCGTACTAATAAACTATTAAGGAGGGCCCGATTAATTATAGCTCCTAGTCAAGATAAGTGAGTGTCTGTCTGTCCATGTCTATGTCTACAGTATGTATAGTCTACTTAAGATTCTTTTCTTATAAGATTGTCCTTGTGTGGGGGCATTAGTGTTGTAAGTTGTAAGTAAGTAAGGCGGTGGCAAGGGAAAATGAAAGCAGGGGAGCAAATGAGTAATGATCCTCGAGGCTTTCACCACTTTTCTCCATCCGAGCGGAAGCCCCAATCAGTCCGAACCAGAAAATCTGAGGCGGCGTCTCAACCAACAACACTCCTGCTGCTTCTACGATGCTTCTACACTCTGGCATTTTATCTTGGAGCGAGGTATAGAGTTCCTACGTAAGTTTTGACACGAGTAGGAACTTCATACCGTGCTCTTTGTCTTGCCAGTAATCAACCGAGTATGAAAAACAATTAATTCACTTCATAACCACTGAACAAGATCTCAAGACACATTATCCAGGCTTCAAGCGTCTCTAAAGCGGAAAGTACTGTTATTGATATTGATATTAGGCTATTTATTTATATGTCCTATTTTGGAGTGTCATAGTTGTGTATGTAATTACTGTATTATGTATGAGGAAATTAGTATTTTGGTAGTATTTTGACGTGTGTAATAGCTTAAATTATTTATTCGGATTTATTTGGAATATTTGGAGTTCTGCCATGCATGCGTGAGAACAATGGTATTTTAGTCTGGAAGTGCAGGTGTAAAAAAAGACCCTAGCACTTCGTTTGTAAACTACTTTTTGTTTTGTTTATGGAAAGTGGGAACGGGAGAATTTCTATTATTTCACCCTGCCTGACAATGTTCTCTATCTATATGTTGGGTAACAATGCGAAAGGGCTCCCTCATCTCATTTGTATTCCGAGGTCCCTCCCATCGTGTGAGTGGACTGGCAGGGGCGGCCATTTTACTTTTCTCACCGCTTCCGCTTCCGTTCCATTGTGCAACAATAAATAAGAACTCTCCCATTCCACTCCGCTTCATCTTCCATAACAGCCATTGCCACGCCAGAGTATGTCTACACTTCGGATTCGATTACACGGAATTGTTTCCAAAGTCCCAATTACCGCTCGCACCAAATTAGAGTGCTTAGGCATGGGCTTCATTCCCACACTCCTAATGAGACGCAGGATCCGGAAAAATGAAGGGTTGTGTGTTAATGGGATGATAGAGGCGCGTTCACGTCAGAAAAGCCAAACACCTGCACAGCAGAATTCCACGTAAAGCGCGTAAGTTTTATAATTATTTACTTTGTTAATTATATTCCGTGGCAGATCTTACGCCTGAGTGCTTAGGCTGTATTAGCAATTCGCCGCTTAGCTATTTTGGATATAGACTATAGGGAGTTTAAGATTTATGCAATTAAGGCGTGAGCTCCCGGTGGTGTAGCTATTGACACGTAGTACTAGGGGTTAGGCCGCAGACAAAACATCAACCTGGTAGGTGGGTATCAGTAGCAGGAGCTAAGGTCGAACGTGTAGCCCCCTGAGGTTTCATCAGACAATCATAAAAGCCGGGAGAATGGATGAGAAGTATAATTAAACGTTCTCATTTGACTCCTTGCATGCCTGATCCAAACAAATATATCTTTATAGCCCTCGTTAAGGATAACAAACCCATTCTTAGCCCTCAACTCAGCTCTGCCTGTCAACTACTCATTATCAACCTCAGATATTGAATTTCTCATGCACAAAAGAAATCGACTCAAAACTTTTTTATACATATATACAAGATTCCCACTTTTTCCCTCATGACATTTTTTTTGGTGTGATTGAGTGGAGTTTTTTTTAGTGAAAGTTGCATGACATAGTTCCAGTTCCCGTCAGAAATAAATGAGATAAATGTTAATCTTAATCACTCACTCCTGGCTTGGCATTGTCAAAGGAGTCACCTCTTAGAATCGTATGTAGATAGCTCTAAAAGCTCTTTTTCGATTACCAATAGCTAATATGCTTATACATAGGAATGTAGCTCCTTGGTCGACTCCGTTCCAGTCCTGATGACTGCTCTCAACTTTTCCTACACATAAATGATTCCAACTCATCACGAATTTATCAACTTCTCGAATTTTCATCAAAAAAGAAGAAAATGTAATGGGAAAGTCGGAATCAGAAAGGAAAAGTCAGGGAAAGAACAAGAAAAGTTTGTCCTTTTCCATCAGCTCATAAAAAAAGACCCAGAGTTCGTAAAGTAAGTTCATATCATGTTGCCTTCTTGACTTCTGTACAAATCATACAATATTCCATTTATTATTAGGCATGCTGAATAGGCTAATAATTTAATCATGTGTCATTCCGGGGATTGGAAAAATAGATGTTGCATGAAACACCATTTTTTGTACTGTATCGTCATTATTTATTACTTTTGGCACGGGAAGTCATTACCAACAAAATATTAACAGTGCCACAATCGACTTGAGAATTTTTTCATGGCTTAGGGCAGGTAAACTTACTTGATTGGTCCTGTTTCCCAATTATACGAGATTGGTATATACAAATATCAGAGCGATTATTTTCCTCCACAACAGATCCGTTGCAAGTACGAGGGATACTAACTTGAATATATGATTCTGATTCCGACTGCGGGGATCTCGACAGGGTAGCGGGATTTCCTTTCAGAGTTTTGCTGAATTCCCAGATTGGAATTCACAGGGTCCCTACTTGTACCTTGTCCAATTCGGAAAGGATCCACTCATCTGCATACAAAGCACTCGACTTGGTTTGGTTATCGGAGTAATACATGGCAGAGAAAGCCTTGGAGCTAAGGCCCTGCTGGTGGGATACTTCCACGATCCACGACGACTCCTCATTCAGAGCATTATTCTATTTATTATGAATATGCAAATCTCTCCGGTGGTGCTTCTGTATAGAGAAAGAGCACTATGTATTCCACTATTCTTCTCTGTGTTTGTACCTTGTTGTAAGGCCCCTCTCTTGTGTACGGAGTCATTCTCATATTTCTGTTTTGTTGGCCCATCATTGTGCTCCGTGTATTAACAGGAACAAAACAAGATTGAAGGATGTGGAGCCGAAGCGGCCTAGGCTCGTATTCATTACATCATTCATGCAAAAATCCATTATGAAAACATGACATGACCCGCCCAGATCCATGTACAAACTAATGTATGCATCTCAATGCCATCATGCCAGTGCGGGAGAGAGGGGCTTGAGGAAGCGTGTAAAAAAAACTTCCCAAATATGCAGTCTCTCTTTTTGTAAATTGTGTTTAGTTGAGCTTATACCTAATGTAGAACTTGGAATGGAGAGAGAAGAGGGCTTGGAGGAATTGTTAATTCTCATCTAACAACGCCCAAAGGTTGTATAAAAAAAACCTTCCTTCTCTCCTGGCGTGTCTCGCACAAGACATTTCCACCGTAATTTGTCCTATATTTATTCCCACTTTGGGGCCAGGGAAGTCCGTGTCCCTGCCTCTCTCCTGAGACCCACTAAATCCACTTTCTTGGGCCCTCGGAATTCAATCTAATTATGCGGAATGAGGATGGGACAGGCTTAGTTGAGGCAAATTAACTCCGAATTAGTTCATTCACTTAAGCCCCCACTCACTCACTCACTCCTTGCATGCAAGGGAGTTCTTTAAAAAGAATTACTTCCTAATTGAGAAACAATGAGCTTGGCTACACACACACTTAATGAAGCGATGTCGACTACTCAATTGACTGCTAAACGAAATCGGGATTTCAGTTTATGTTTATTTTTTTTTGTGATTGGGACTGTGTACTAAATACTACGGTAAGGATAAGGATGTTTGTATATTTGATAGGATTAGACTAAAAGATCATAAAGCCAGCGGTTGGGCTTATCGAATGGCCGATAATCCGAAACACACGCAAAATCGTGGAATGAGAAATGAAGGAGTCCTCCACTTGTTTTCAATTGATTTAAGTGGGCTGGCGTTCGTGTTTGTTGGATGTAAAGATTATGAAATAGTCAACTTTTTATTGAGAATAGAGGTTTTAGAAACGGTTCCAAAGCCTTCTTGGTTCGAATTGGTCATGCTGAAATTAAGAAGTAAGTAGAAGTAGATAGATAATAGAAGTTTTTGGGAGTATGGGGAAAAATGCGTACTAAACCCCGCAAACAATGAACTCGAGCCCTCGTCGTATTGATCGGGCCACCGTAATGCTACTTTATTTGTTCCCTCTGTCAGTTTGTATTCCCAACATCTCATGAAGCCAGGCCCTGCCCCTTTTCCGTAGTGACTCCATGCATGCTCGATAATGCTCTATTCCATATGCATGCATGGAATATTCCAAAATTCGGATATGTTGTATTTTCTATTTTATGTGCAGTGCTGGGGTAAAGTAGACAGACAGAGGCAGAGAAATGGTATTTACTCTCTCCTCTCGTGCTGGCTACACAATACAGAACCACCGTAATTCTAGTATTTGTATTTTTAATGATAGACCATCCCAATAATCCACTACTTACAGACCATTGTACACTTCACTTGAAACCAGCAGCCTGCGTTCCCAAAGAAAAAAGAAGAATGAGCGGAACTGAGTCAATACACGGGGTGATTTCAGAGGAGTTAAGAGTATGCTTAGATTGCTAATTGGTGTGTAGGTAGGCAGGCTCTTAACACTCTGGAAACTTCTGCGCAAACAGATATCAAGTTTGATATCCAATTACGACCTGTTATTATATTACACAAGTACTTCTGTTTATGCTCACGAATAGTCAACACAGCAATTAAAGACATTAATTTTTTATGAACGACTCACAAACTTCTGACTTACAGGAGTTCAATTATATAATTCTTAATTCATAAATCGGCAAGAACGCAAGAATCATAACGTAGAAGCTAATTGTGTAGAACAAACTTGCTTGACAGCAGCTTGGGACCAGAAGGGCTGATTCAATTTGCTTCACTTTATAAATATATGCGCTTTTACTGTATTTTTCCTTGTGTAACGATATCGCCGTGAGTTTCGACGCATTCATAAGAAAATTGTGCACGGCACGGATGGATCCTCCCATTAAGACCCTTTTGATCTAAAACGATTGTTAAAGCGAAGTCAATTAGCATTGACGAATCGGTTATTGATATTATCATTTTACCAGATCTAAATTAGTTACCTGCCTGATAATTTCCTGGATTGATATTTATTTTCGTCTAAATCAACTTCGACTTTCTAGATTTCGAACTAATAAGCGTTCTGGCTGTTGTATCGTGTTGTCATTTCCATTAAGTGGTGGGTGGGAGTGTTGCTGGAGGGTGTTGGTCCTTTTAAAACTTAATGACATCTTGAAACAAAGCAATCCAACAGAAACTGACAACTTGTAGTCATTTAAGAACTAATAAAACGCCCAGTCCCCCCAAACTTTTGTAAATTAGTAATAGGAGAATGGAAGTAAAAGAGAAAATCCAATAAAAATGGCTGGAGATTTGGATCCGTTCTATGTAGCTTGTACATATATAGTAGCCGTCTGTTTGGGCTCCACGTTTTTTCCCCATTCTCCCTTGAGAACTTCCTTGGGCCGGGATTGGCATGGGAAAGTATTGGGAGTGCGGAGGAGGTGCAAGTGCAAGTAATGAGATGTAGAAAGTTTTTCGGGGTGTTGTTGAGAATGGAAGCCGGGGCTCATGAAAGTTCGGATCATGTCATTTCCTCTCACGATTTAGGTCTCTGAAATTTTGGTTGTTAGAACAAATTCGTCAGGTTTATCGGTTTTTTATTTTACATATAACATCTCTTGTATAGTTTTGTTACATCGCATCTGAGATATTAGCATTTCGTAACATAGAAATATTAGTGCATTGCGTAGCTATCCTATACTATTGCAGGGTCAAATTGTGGCTGAGGAAAAGACGTGGGATGGGTGAAAGTGAGGAAGTAAAAGTAGGAAGCGGAGACGAGGGGAATCAACGCTATCAGTTTCGCTTTTTCTCTGAGTTCTGCCTTCTTTTTCCATCTCGTCGGATCATCACTCATCTTCACAAAGAAGTGCCCACCTTCCACTCAACACTCCCAGACCCTATTCTATTCTTCTCAGCACGACTCGGTGAAAGCTCAGATTTTTCTTCGCACAGAAGCTGGGAAAATCCAAGCCCCACGTGCACTTAGCCTGGAATTCCTGGTTTGCATGGTTCTCAGTTCTCAATGGCTGGGGCATGGCCTAACAACATCTGATTAGCATATCTAATTAGCCCTCTCCTGTCCAAACATCCCCTGCCGCTCATTAATTCGCTCTCTTCGCTGGGTCTGCTGCTAGAGTCTACTATTGCAGACTCGAGTAAGTACTAATGTGAGGTAGCCCGACATGATTTTTTAGTTTATGGGCTACTCATCCTCTTCAGGGGAACAGCGTGAGAGCTGATTGATTTTCACTTAGGGACGAGACGGAAATGCCGGGTTTTGTTGGTGTATGTTTTCATGTTGGTTGACCATGACACTGTCTCATGTCATTAGAGTTAACAGGGCTCTTCTGTCCACGAAGCTTCGAAGAAAGGCACACGAGCTATTCAGCTGCAGAACGCAATCTACTCAAAGTGATGGGACTCCCCAACGAACGAGCTGTCTATCTTCTGCCCAACATCACATCACAAGTCGAGCTTTTGTGTTCCCGCATATCCAGCCAAGCACTACGTGCGTCCACCTGGATATATGCATATGTGCTCGCAATCCACGTATACAAATATAAATCGACTTCAAGTCACTTGAATGAAAATTCAGCTAAAGAGTTAGGAAATGGAATTGGTTGCAGGAGAGAAAAAACCTGGTAGCTCGTATAAATCTGTCGTAGGTTCTACCTAACTTCAACCAAATTACAATTTATGGACAGCTTGTGCACTCTACTATTCTAATTGGGTACAAAATTCTGATTCAATGTGCACTTTCAAGATACCTTGGTCGAATTTCTTTTGCGAACGGTCTATCTGGAATGTTTTCTCTATGTCAAGGTATATATTTGCCATGTTCTGGCTACGACGCCTTCTTGTATCTGGTAGTTGGATTATGGTGCATGCAATCCTAATCCCAATCCAAATCACTTTCATCCAATTTAATCCGAGACTGTGGTATAGGGACGACGTGATGTCTGAGATTGGCCGTAGACACTTTTTTTTAGCTCATTGGTCTCCATTTACATTGACTTCTTTGGGAGTGTCATCGTGACAGGGCAATCTAGAATTACACGTCTCCTGAGAGGAGGAGGACGACGGTGGAAGGAACTAAAGAGCCCAGCAATTGATTACAGTTATTGCATGATTGGATTTGATTCTGAAACGGAATTCAATTGGAAGATTTGAGGCTGGGACCTAGAGAGCGGCCGCATTTAAGAGGCTCATAAAATCAATCCATGAGATCTTCTCAACTTTTTCGTGTTGTATTACTTTGTATTGAAGAATAAATAGAGGAGAAACCGCAGGAAGACGCTTCACTTTCGTTTTCAATTTTCAATGCGGAGCAGGAGATCCGAGAGGTCTGCCAGGAGCGTCCCTACCTACCTCCGTACCCACCGTCTGCTCTTTTGAAGCCCCTTCCATCCATCCCACTAATAATCATATTATTATCATTTCGGGCTTTTGGGCAGGTACTTGTTTGTGAAACTGCTTGACAGAAAAGAAAGGGTTTGTGTATGGAGAGACTTATCGTCTTCCACCAGAATCCTAATTTAGGAGTTTAAGACTTCCATCCATTCCTCCTCGGCATTATTCCGATGTAATACATAATATTCAGGCAGGCAGGCAAGGCAAGGCAGCATTGAATAAGGTTCTTCCTGAACCTCTGGGGGAATTCAGGGCTCAATTCCATGGACTCTGGAGATTGGATTATTGGATTGGATTCAAATTGGGTTCCAAAGAACCCAGGCCCATCAATAGTAATTTCGTTCTGGAGTAATCCTACTATTCCTCCACAACACACCGTCTCAAACTCATGTTCTGCAATTCATCCGAAGGACCTTTCCCTGAGCGCAGCAGTCAGACTCCGCGTCGCTGACACACCCGGAAATATCAAATAGAATAAAAGAATAGCTATTTGCATATTCTTTTATCTTTATCTGGTCACTGTAGATCACTTTCTGATTTTCTTCGCATGAGCACCATCGTTGTCCGTTTTTTTAATTTTTTGTATAATTTAACACGTGTCGAGCCGTTGAAGCAGACTAAATTCGTGTGCGTTTGAAACTAACTTTTGATATATGACATCGCGTAAAGAATTGGAGCATTCAGCATTTTGTACTAAACTCACTCAAAATTCTGAACACGTAATAGCTGCACATCTGCGGCTATTGTACGGAAGCGCAAGGGAACAATTTTAAACAAACTGTTTTGTTTAAGCAGTAATTGCAGATTCTAATCGGAAACGTAATGGGATTAATTTAGTCACAGAAATGCGGACGTGTTTGGAAAACTTAACGAAGCCGGTGCAAGTTTAATAGCTCTTGATGAAGGGCAGAGCTGAAGCTGAAGGGGTTAGTAGGTAAATGGTGGTGGAGCGGGCAGAAGAGAGACAAAAGATGGAAATTACATGTGTACCCACCCAGTTCCACGTCATTTGGTCCTTGGTCGTTTTGATCTTGGGCAATGGCACATATTTGACACCAAAACCGATTTAAATATTGTTATACTAAATATTCGACATGTCACTACAGTATTACAATATTCAAATCACTTTTGGCCCCGAATATGGTACCTTTAGAAACAATTTCCTGCAGTAGCCACTGATTTCCGTCGTATCTTTTTTCCGAGCCCAAAAGGACGAACACCAAAATGACGTGATCCCGTGTCCCCGGTACTTCATCCCGGTCGGAAAAACATACCCATATTGTTTTAGTTTTTTAGAATAGAATAAAAAACGAGAGTTGGGTTTTCTAGTATTATATTCATGCTGCTCCTATTCCGGAGCACTCCTGCACCGCGGCGGTGGTGGCTTGGATGGCATATGCAGGGCAGGAGCAGCGTGGAGGTACATTTGTACGTGGGGAATGCATTAATGGTATTCAAAGAAAGATGGTGAATCGGAGTGAGCCGAGGAGAGATTTTTATAAAACTCTGCGGGAGACAAACATCCTTTCTTACTATTTTTTATCCGACTCCGCATCACCCGTGCCTCCAGCCAGTCTTCAGGGATACGCAGACTTCTTTTCACTCTCCAACAAAACTCAGCTATTGTTGAAGACGCCGCAAAAATCCAGCTCAAAGATTCTGAGAAATCAAATTTCATTTTTTTTTCTGCCTTGGCTCCTTCCCAGAGGAAAAATGAAAATTTTTATTAGGACTACAAGGCATACACGTCTTAAATTTGTTTCTGTTTATTAGTCTCTATTTGCATGATATGATGCCCAAAGTTTTTCTATTCACTAGCCAGACTGGCTATGTATGTATTTGACAGGCAGGCATAGCTCCTGGCTCTTCTCGAATGAACATATACAAAACTTTTGGTGAAACAATGAGGAACAGCTGTCGGAGTCGGAGTTCGTGTCGTTCAGTATAACGCCCAGAACTTTGGTACTTACCTATAAAACCTCTATGCATGCATGTCTATATAATGCTACGTATAAAATGCATGTTGTTAGGAGATGTGCTCAAATAGTAAATCAAATGCAAACTATTCCCCCTTCCTTCTCTTCCAGGTGAATTCAAAGCATATTTGATTAAACACCAGAATACACATACAGCATAACAGCATGGACGAAACGGATTTAGTTTTGATTCAGGATGAACCAGGCGGGTGCAACGAAATTTGTAAATTTCAAAATGCCCGTTGAAATTTCAATTTTCTTGTTGGCGATTTAGGCTACGTGAGTTTAGATATCTCTCCTTAGACCTCAGCAAGACATTATCCAAGGATTTATCCTTCGGGCCGAGAATAAAAGTCGTGGTAGAGATTTTTTTTTCGGAGAATGATGTTGGACAATTTTTGTATTTATTTGCTGATGGTAGAGTGGTGGATTGAAGTTTCCGATTCCTATCATGGATTTCAGCTTGATTATGTCGAGCCGAGTTTGTCTGAAGGAAGAAGGAGCGTGGAGGACGAAGAAGAAGGGATAGTGGAAGAAGACGAGGAAATCCTTTCAAGAATTTGTTCTTTTTTTGTGCGTGTGAGGGGGGATGAGGATGGGGGCGGGGGTTGGAACAACTTTGGAACATTACAAAGCTGTTTTGGAAAAGTTATTTCAGAGAGATGAGATGCTTGGAAAAGGAAAAGAGACGGCGGAGGAGGTAGATGAGATGGGCAGAAAAGGCATTCCAATGCTCTATTGCTTGGGCTAAAAGGGTTCTTCCTGACCAACTATTAAAAAATGCATCTAACGGAGCCTCTCGCTTTCTTTTAACCCCTTCTTCCTTCCCTCCAAAAAGCCCTTCGTCTTCCTTACCTGTGACTCTCATAAAAGAAGATGAGGAGGCTGATACTCAAAAGTAATTTCAGACAAGGAAATCCTCTTCCACGCTATCCAACTAAATTCAGGGCCGGAACTTAGGCAATTCCGCTTAAAACTAAGACTTAAAAGGAAATATTGTATTCCAAAGAACTTGCCAAAATTCACAGAGATTTTGAGATGGATTCGTCGAATTAAAAACGGGCCACAAAAATATGTCTATGTACTGAATTAAAGTGTTGCATGTTTAGCGAGTTAAATGCTTGAGTTCTGATAACACGCAGTTTGAACGAATTGTTTTACCTGACTGGATTGGATCAGCTACAAGGTACGGTACTGAGCGCTCTTTCTTCGCATCTTCTTCCTCGTTATTCTTAAGGCTCCGACATTCTTGCGAGCCCTAAGCTCCACGCTTCTCCGCCCCAGCATCCCTCGCTATCTCGATATAGGAAACACTTCTTGTCCGGTTTGAATATTTGGAGATACTTGAGCCTGTTTTTTTATTTTGACCAGTTTAAGTTCCTAGGTTCCACTTGCACTCTGTGAAGAAGAGTCTGTCGACTTAACGATGCGGGTTGTATTTTTTTATATTTTTTATACCTGAGATTTGTTCAGACTAGAATATGATTTAGGTTGCACTAACATGCAGTCGTGTTCTCACGAAGCTCTTGAAGCGGACCACACATCCGAAACTCTGATTAGATTTCGATATGCATGGCTAAAACACATTAATGCGGAAAGGTCATGCTAATTATCAATTATTGCCAATAAATTTGGAGCACTTGGGTTCAATCATTATCTAATCCTCAATACGAGCTGCGCGATAGCTCCTTATGCATGCAATGAACAGTTTAAGACCAAGTTGACAGTCTTGTTATTTGAACGTTGAACGCAAAGTTTGTCAACGTTACACATGGAATTAAATGATTAAAGAAAAATCATTGGATTTCAAAGAAGTCGGAGACGAGGGTTTTCACTGAAGCGTCTCGCAGGTTAAAAGTCGATGCATTTATTCGTTAATCAATGAATGAATATTCGATTGTGTTACATTCTACGCTACAACATGGATTAGCGTTGAATCATTAACAGTCATCTAATGAAGACGCATGGGGGTTTTGATTACGAATGTCACCAGAGCTTAGCGACTTATTGGCATTGGCAGGCATGGAATATTGTCATTGGAACAGAAGTGCTAAGTGATTGAAAATCTGGAACCTGAGAGCAGAGATCATGATGATGGTGATGATCATGACTGAATGTGGCTCAGCAGATGAGTTCGACGGGGTTAAAATCTTGCTATTGTCATGGCAGAAGGATGGTTTCATTATGTGAGACCCCCACTCGGCTTTACTTTGCATAAACTCGGATCTGTGTTTCCCTGTCTGGCAGGAGCAAAGGGGTTGTAATTCCTATAGATAGATAAAAAAGTTAAGGGAATGCCATGTCCTCATTTGCATACTGCTCAGCTAAAAATCAGTCCTGGTTTCATTCAATTCTACTAGATACTGTATGGTATGGTATACAGAACCGAGAGACTGAAAAGCAGGGCTTCCCCGACCTGGTACATTAAACTGTTCTGCATACGAATCCGTATTCTAAAAGAACCTATTTATGCTTCCTGCTCCTCTGACTCTTCTGTTCTACTCCTGAAACTTCCCTGTGTAACGACAATTTCAAAACAATATTTAGTAATAATGTAATTCAAGAGTTTCCAATGGCTTTTGTGTTGTTTGGCTCAAAGGGTTAACGAATTCTTTTCGGTGGATATAATGTGGAAGCATTTGTTTGAAAGGAGACAGTAGTGCCAGGCAGGAGTGCTGATTCCCCCCTTCTCAAATTTGAATATTCCTATATGGGCTGGAGTGAAATTTTAGAATATGCATAGACTTGTTCTGAATTCTGTGCACGTAGCAAAAAAATAGCCGGACACTCCCAATCATGAATCAGTTCAGGAAATGCTAACGGTAGAACGACCCGGCTCACCTGTGTCTACACAATTATGGGCCGAACCAAACGTTGGTACTGCATAAACTGTCTGTTCCGTCTGTCGTCGTCAAAAACGAGAATCTACATATAAGGAACACACACACATGCATTTAGGGTAGACTTGTACTTTGTACTCGTATGTATTGATTTGCTTTAACACTGCATGCTAAATATTTGAAGTAGAAAGCACCAGGCAATCGGATCTTGGGTAAACCTGTGAGGGCATATTGAAAGTAAATGATTAAAGAGTGAAGTATGCATATGGGATGATTCAGATGGAATTACGAGTTGGGTTACGACCCAAATAAATATTATGCTGGATGGAAGTAGGTTGATGTAAATGTAAATCGGGACGAAGTGAAATTGCCACCACACAGCAGGTTGTGAGTTTTTATGATGTCACATAGGACGTCTCGGGTTACTCAGACCTGGCTGTTAAAAAACAAAGTTGGGCCATGTTTGTATGTGGTTGAATATGTTGAAGTGGAGTTTACTGTACAGTAGTAGCTCCGTTGAGCCTTACCCACTGCTGTGCCTCTGATTTGTAATTCTAGAATAATGGACCTCTCCAAGTCGTAAGAAATGATGATGCTTCAATCCTTGGAACCAGAACAGTTGTAAATGGACTCCCAGAACATAATTAAGCCATGGGATATAATCAAGTTACGCTGTCTCGGCTCTCTCCTATGGATTGTCGCAGAGTCATCCTTCCTTACCCACCTACATCATAGTTTTAAGGCCGTAGCATCAGTCGAACGTGTCCTTGCCAATATATCGTATATGCAATGCGATCATAGACCAAAGTTCAGGAAATTATAAATTAGTCATATGCATAACTCGAATTGGTCAAAATTCATATCCAGCATATTGTTGTACAAAAAAGGGTTGAAATAATATTAACGTCATCATAAATTCGATACCAGCCAAGGCAGCAGCTAAGAAAATACACCCAGGCAATATAAATATATGCAACACTTGACACTAAAGTTTTTGTTCTTGTACTGATTTATTTATTTATTACATACGCCGGATATGAACATGACGCCTGCCGCACACGTAACGTAGTACTCCGTGCATCCGCCTCTGTTCGACTAACGAACTTTGAATTACAGAGACCATGCTAGGAACTATGTACCAGCTCATATATCAAGTAGCCACTCGTTTCTTAGCTTTATCAGTTAGTATTGTTTATGATGTGTACTTGGACTTGAAGCCTGAGATCCAATTTCAGTTCAATTAAGCACATTTTTCTTATAGCAATTTGGGAGAGTTGAGGCCTAATTTTTATGAAGGAAGTCAGTCGTGCGGTGGTGTAACTGGATGGTTTCACGCTCGTCGCTCAAGAAGTCAACGGTGCGTAGGCCGCTGTGATTCTAATGCGTGTATTCTTCAGTGAAGTGGCTATTATATACCTACCTGGGAATAATCAAAATTGTAAAATAGTTGGAATTGGATATAATCTTCAGGAATTACTGGACCGTTCCTAACCCTGACTAGGCTCTCAACGAAGTTAACTAAAGGGAAATCTGTATTTTAGCAATAATCCAGCTGTCACCTGTTTGTATTATGTAATAATATGTAAGTATAGAATGACGAGAGTTTCTGGTTAGGGTTCAGAGTTCTGTAGTATGGGATCAAATGAGGAGGACAAAGGGTCCAAAACGACAACATATATTATTGTGTGTGATCCCAGCATTGAATTGGTTAAAGGGCTCTCGATTTCAATCCAATTCACGTCATGTATTTATTACATATTGATTTGGAGGTTATATTCATAGGGTCCTCTGCTCCTCATTCCTCAAAACTCCGAGGGTGGTTTGGTTCCCCGAACCTCCGGCCTTTCATCAATACTTCTCTAATATATTATCAATATCTTTGTCAATATTTTGGCACATTCCCCTTCCATACCCTCTATAATCAACCTGGTACAGTCTATGTGTACGTAACACATAATTCCAGGTCAACTCCCCTACCCCATGCATTATTCGACCGAACCGGGAATAATCACCCGTGCAGAGCTTAGTGTTTCGGTAGATCAGACGCTATTACCTAGAATTTCTAGTAGCTTAATTGACGGCAACGTACCATAGCTCTTTTCCCAATTTTTATTTTCTGATCTTGTCTTGATTTAAAGTGGAAATTGTGCTCGGCCTATGCCATGTTAGAAACTCAAGCTATCGATTCAAGAAAACAACACAACGACTATGTACCGCGTATTTCGGTGTTTTCAACGAAATATCTGTATTGTTCATTGTACCAAAAGCTAGATTTCTTTCCAGCATTGTCTCGCAAGGAATAATGGTGTTTTTGAGGAACCGGATACTTGTGATCCAGTGAGTAGAGAAATGCTGGCTACCACATAGGAAGGCATGGGATGAGAAGAGTTATTAGGGAAGATTTGATTGTGAAACTCCAGGCTAGCAGAAGAAAGTGGAATCGGCGGAGGTATAATATTCCTCCATCAGGGATTCTCTTTTTTTTTGATGACATTGAGTGCCTTGCATGGATAATAAATACAGGCATACATACATATTCATAGGCCGTTTCTTTTATTTCAAAAGAAATAAAGCCCGTATGCAGTCCCATTATTTTTCCCATTCCAAAATGTTGGTTTCCAATCTCTGCTCTTTACTTCTTCACAGAGAGCTCAAATCACTCCAGGGTTACTCAACTCTCAGTCTGTCCTCTGCATCATAAGGAAGAATGAAGGCTGGTTTAAATAAAGAAAAAAAACGAGATTCTCCATCCGACGCTCCGGATATCCCGCTCCATGGACAAGCATAAAGAACTTCCAGAAAGAGTCTTTATCAATCACGAGATCGATACTTCTGCCTGGCATACCCGCCTCAGTCCCCGCACAACAAAGCCCCCGGACAAGCCACTACTACCACTCAACAAGCCAAACTGAGACTGGATATACCCCAATCCCATCTCAAACAGTCCATCTAATATGCATAATGTCTTGTCATGTGTCACCTCATCTCGCTCAGTCCAGCAATGCAATAGTTAAGATGTAAGAATACGGTGCTAGGAAGAGCGGACAAACTATATACCTATATCCATTGTGATTCTTCGGGAACATCAAGAAACGTATTCCTGGATACAATAGAGAAAGTTCTCCGTCCACGAATTCCAGCGAGGCTTCAGCTATATACCTTAAAACAGTTTTGAGAAAACGCGCTGGAAACTATACAATGCCGGGTCTAAGATCTGTGAAGCTATTGTTTTCGAACGAAATGTGTTGAGTTGAGACGTTCTATTCAAATATTGCTTTGTGAGCTGAAATTACCAACCATTTCTAAACTCCGGCTCATTAAGTAGTGTTCCCAAACATTGAAACGTTCATTCATGGGTAATGGGTCTCGGTCAAATTGACGTGGACAAAATGATCAAACTGAAATGAATCTCAATGGTTTAGAACGAGTTTGAAATCGATTACTGTATAATTTAGTGAAGTGTACGATGGATAATTGACAAAAGAAAGGCATTTGTATTTTATTGTTTCTGGATAGAGAGCAGTAGGTCATTAGTGCTCATTACGGGGACAGAAGTCATTTCGCTTTCCAGGGGTGTAGAGGGGTAAGGACTGATGAAGGTCTGCGGGGATGGGGTAGTCATGCTTCTCATTCGCAATATAATGATATCTTGTCCGGAGCAGATGCGCTGAAGTCTTGGGTTGACGGTCTCGTGTAAATACTCCTTTCTTGTTCCCCACAACACGCTGGATTTCTGGAACATTAGTTCAAACACCATTAAGTATGCAGCTCTATTCGAGTTAATACACTGTGTTTGTGTTATCCATTGGAAGCATTTTATTCGAACGGTAATAAAAGTATACCTTGCTTCGTCATAAAATCCGCAAAGTTCCAGATCATTTCTCCGATAAATGTGACGCTGGGGTCGGCACGCATGGCGTCGAACGCTTTGAAGTTTTCGCGCATGTAATCCACTTGCCATTCCTCTGTGAACATCAAGCTCGGGCTCTGTCATAAGCAGAACAACACGGAATTCAGTATTGAATTAGTATTGAATTCGAATCAATGACATTTATTATGAAATAAGGCATACGCTGTGAAGTCCTGTAATTGTTTCAGCTCCGTATTCCGTGAAAATGAACGGTTTCTTGTAAGTATTCATCCAATTATATGCTTCGGCTCGAACAGCCTGGTCAACAATTTCAATTTCACCCACATCCGAGTACCAGGAATGGTAACGATTCAAGCAAACAATATCCGCAAATTGGGCCTTAACCAAAATTCGAAAATAACGTATAGTTTAATAGCTCTCTGAACTTTGTTCAACCAACAACTTTTTCCTATTATATCTTACGGCTTTGTCACGAGCAAAGTTTGTGAACAGAACAATGGCGAGCGGTCGGGTAGAATCCAGTGTTCTCGTATGAGCAAAGACCTCCCTGCAGTCAAAGTAGTTGCAGAGGATGAAACTTTTTTTGAAGTGAACTATCCAATTATAAATTGAAATGGCCACTTACCGGAAGTACTCCTCAGCATTCACGTCTTCTGATCTCGGTTCGTTTGCGATGCTCCACATAACAACGCTGGCTCGATTCTTATCTCTTTGCACGAGCTGAGTCATTTCATCTTTGTGAGTTTCCAGGAGACCTGGACCGAATTCCCTGTGCATTCAAACCGGGTTGAGGATCGTATTAATACGCTTAAAGCACGACAGTTCATTTTTTGCTATTTAGCATTACGTTAAAGAGACAGCAGAACATTCGTCAATGATAACGATTCCTAGTTCGTCCACTACGTCCATGAGTTCCTCTGAGTAGGGATAATGTGTTGTTCGGTAAGAATTGGCCCCCATCCATTTGATCAAGTTGTGGTCCTTTACAAGGAGGACGGGGTCAAACCCGCGGCCACGGAGCTGTTAAGCGGTTTTCAGAAATTATTAAAAAATACTGAAAAATTTGCAGCATAAAGCGGCAAAGATCACCGTACAAAGAAGTCTTCATGTCGACCGAATCCAGTAAAGTAAAATGGTTGGTCGTTGATGAGAAAGGACGTGTCGCTCCATTTCACGGAGCGGATTCCAATTTTGAGGCGGTAAACGTCCGTTTCCACTCCACCGTTAGTAAGTTTTACCTGGGAAATTCAGTTATTAAGATTTAGAACCGGGCTCACAAGTACAAATCTAGGCCGCTATGGTGGCGCCACCCGTATTTCTAGTATGCATGCGAAAGACATTTGGGAAGGAGTACGCTTTGGAGCCGAATAGTGAGTATGGGGTGGCGAATACGGTATGGTTTGGTCTCTCAGCCTCAGAGCCGAGTTCCTTTTTCCTTTTCCAGGCAAAAACAGGGTTTACTGGAAAAGTATCAGCGCCTTCACTTTTTAAGCTAAAAAACTGATTAAGAGCATTTTTAACCAGCATCGGTTTGTGCACCACGTAATCATTTTTTTTTGCTCAACTCGACGTAAGTCCAGAGTTACAAGACTTCAAAGTTTTATTTCGGCCGCCATTTTGCTTCCGAGCGGAATTTCCCCCCAAAAAATGGTTACGTCATTCACCACATTTCCCTCTTTCCAGAATGCCCTCATTTGTCAAAATCCGTTGAGGTTTGTCAGAGTTAATAGCTTCGCTAGCGGACCCTTAAACTGCATTTTTTGTTTAATCTACCAGTGTTTCATATTCATATGTATTTTTACCCGCAAGGTATACAAGTATCCCGCTTCATTCGGCGTATTAGCCACCATTGTGTAGGGCCACCATAAATTGGCATTTGGTACGGTGAGAGTTCCAGTAGCAGTTGGACCAGTTGCAACCACCGCTCCCGTCTTATCGATTAGCTCGACTGACACGGCGCCGTCTCCAACAGCATCGACGGTATAGGTCACTAATCCCGTGGTTCCCGTAACCGTGGTGGTAACCGTTATGTCGTCTACATAATTCAAGGGTGTACTGTACAGCAGCACGGATCGATGGATCCCAGCGTATTTGAAGAAGTCAAAGTTATCTTGCATGATGAAATGACCTTCGGGGTATCTGGCGTATAAAGAAACCGGTGTTAAACACGTATTGGTATTAACTTTTAAATATACTGAAGCACTTACTGTTCACCGATCTTGTTATTCATGAAACCTTGAGGAACGGTGTCAGGCGTGAGCGTATTGTTGACCGCGACCGTGATTCGATTGGGTTGAGAGAAGGAAATCTGTGCCGCTTCGAGCTGAGCTTGGAAGGGAAGATGGCCGCTTCGATGCTCCGTAACAAGATTACCATTGATCCACTGTAATCCAAGTAATACTGCCATGATAGGTGCATTGAATGGACCTTTAGTGACCGTTACGGATATGAATAATATTGAGTTCATACCACCATTGCATGATAGTTGACACTTCCGAATCGGAGGAAGATACGCCGATCCGTACTCCATTCCCCGGGCATCCAGAATTCACGGTCGTACCAAACCCAGCCAACGTGTTCCCGGAGTGATCGTTCTTGACCCAAGTCTTGGTAGCTGCTGGGTACCGGCATCATTTGCACCTCTCCCACCTAAGGCATTATTTGCGTCATAATTCCGCCAATGTCTTTAGTAAGTTTAAGTTAATTCACGTTAGCAATGTATCTGTAGATACCTCTTTCAAGGGCTTGGAGTACCATTCTTCATCCAGCCCAGTGTTCGAAGCTCGAGCATCCGCCAAAAAATTCCATATCCCGTCCAAAGATTTGGTCTGTCGAGACTCGGAGTCTTGTGGGAACAGAATTCCTTGACAATTGGCTCCGGCCACCAAGATGCTGAGAAAAACTAGTACCTTCATTTCAGCTGGGAGAGCTTCGATCTATGTTAATTAATGTAATTTCAGTGGCTACGAGCGAGCCCACTGGACTGTTGATATCTGTTGACAGATTTTCAGGGCATAAATAGGCTGCAGGTAATCTGTTCTTTACGTCAAGATTACAATTGAATTTCAAAGTATTATATCAAATCGCGACGCTTTGGATTGTGAGCACGAGCTTAGAGTGATTACCGATGAGGAATCATCTCCTAATTGAAGTTCCAATTGAGTTATTTTCCAGTCGACAGAACAATGATGGAAAATCGGACAAAACAATCCAATCGACCCACATCCAAATCCCAGCCTGAAGAGTCATTGCTCAATAGTACATGACAGATATATGTGTACCTGAACAGTTAAGGTTAGGAATATAGCGACCACGCCTCACCAAAAGGCCGATCCACTGTTAAGTGCATGATATGATAACTGAACAGCAAAAGCTACTGGTAGATTCGACATTCGACCCGCATGAGCTGCATGCTGCGTCCCTCATAGTATGCCTTGAGGATATATAAATACGTTATGTACCTCCAATAGCCCGATCAATCAATTGAATATTATTGAATTTTCCTGTCTAGTCTTATCGCTGGTCATCGGTATTATTTATCTGTTACTGGTTCTGTTGGGAATGGATATCTATTTACAGATGTTGACCCTTAAACTAACAAGTCTTGTATGCGCTTGCTGAGTCACAAAAGCCGAGGCATGTTGAATGGTGGGTAACCCCGCATTAACCTCATCTCTTGAAACGCATCAAAGAAACTAAAGTCAACTCCGTTGGCCTTTGTGGTCTGAGTCCGAGAGAGTTTTATAAGCTAATAAGGACGGGTTTGAGTTGCGGAGGAAAAGTGGCTCTGGTCGGTAATGGATGCTCAAGATTGTGTAGAAATTAGAGGTCGTTTGTATTCAAGTCACGGGCAAAATTGGAAGAGGATTATAAAGCACTCCGTTCGTTTCGTTCGGTCGGATGTCCATGTGGGCTGCGGAGATGGTAGTTAGGAATAAACAAGTCAGTCTACAAGACCCTTAACTCCACTATTGCTCCCAGCCAAACTGCAACATGGGGTGAGTGATTCTTATCTTATCCACACACAAAGTCCTACTCGCTCTCTCACTTCAAACATCAGCATACGCAAAAAAATAAAATAAAAAATACAATGGTATGTCTAATGTCTAATACCCGTCCCCATGCAAAGAGCATATGTAGGTACTGAACTGATGAGAAGCATTAGCGGAAAGGAACTGCTGCACATAATAGGCGGAATCTCGAGGGCAGCATCCTCCGCACAGATTCTCGAACGCATGTTTACTGAATCTTGAACTCAAGTAAGAAATTGGATTTTAACACGCTCAGACTCATGCCTGTAATAATACAGAAATAACTGGCCGAAGTGCGTCCACGTCCTGCACGGCTGAACAAGGACTCGATTACAGTGAAAATTATGGCATCCAATAGACAGAGAAATGATCATCCGGTTTCCGGTATTATTTATTTACTTGCCTCAGTTATAATAACATATTGCATTCGGTTAAACACTGCAATCTAACTTACAATTAGTATACCAGGTGATAACTATGCAAGTACTTAGTCATAATTGCTTCTTTATAGTTTCCAGGCCTTTGGCACCGATTCGATTAATCAAGCATGACTTATTACATGGTTACTCTTCTTTACCGCGACACCATGCCGCTTCTCCCATGTTGCAGATGTATCGAATCCACTGATTGGTTTCTATACAAACAAGTATAAATGAATTGAAGGATAAACAATGGCAATATTTATCTTCCCTGTTCAATAAGGGTCTCCTGCTGGTTATAATCTAAGAGCATTTACCTGAGATCCGTGTATAAACGCCTGGAGAATTTCTAGCCGCACATCCTTCACCCCAGGAAACGGCTCCAATCAATTGCCAGACTTGAGTATATTTTTTAGCAATCAAAGGACCGCCGGAATCTCCCTTCAATGAAGAGTGGATAAAAAGATTATTTAGTAACTTCACAAGATTGGGTGATATTTTGGGTTTATGGCTGTTACCCTTGTTAGTTTTACATACTTTGCAAGCATCTTTACCGCCTTCTCTGTACCCAGCACACAACATTCGCGGAGTCATTCTTTCGTCAAAAAATGTCTTACACTCTTTCGTGGGAAACACGGTTATGTTCAGCTTTTGAAGCGTTCCCATTGTACTCGAAGCGTTGGCAGCGTCCAAACCCCAACCTTTTAAATTGACGAAACAGGTCATAACTTAATTTGAATTTAAATTCGAAATAGGTTCCTACACGTAACACTTCTATGTATATAATATCTGACCTGCAACAATCGCAATTTCGTTTTCGTACGTAACGTTGTACGTGTGCATTTTTGGGAGACAAATTGGCTGGAGAAAACTGTACTTCCGGAAATCAATTTTCTGCTTCAGCTTAATCAAACTAAAAAACCCTAGTAATTAGTGTTATTTGTGTTGTGCCTTACGCTGGCGTTGTTCAGGGGTTCTGTATAGATAAAACTTACGCCAAATCGTAGTCGTTAGTTTGGCGAATATAGAGCGGATGAATGAAGTATTTCTCGACGTCGATTCGGACGGCTTCATCTGCCGCATCTTTAGCGGCCAGTTCCTTGGCTTCAGCCTCACTCAAAGGTTTCCTCTCGCCCCCATCTTGTGCAGCAGTTCCGGCGGTTGAAGTAAGCTCCAGAACTCGACCATTCATCAGAACTTGGAAATTGGCAACATTCTGGTATGGACCCTTGAAACAACTGCAAACCCCGATTCACATAAAGTAACTTCTGGGCCTCAAGACAAATGCATCAATTACTCATAAATATATAAAACTTACTGAGCGGCGGTGAGAATGAATTTGTCATTGATAATAGTGCCTAATACGTAAATGTATGGACAGAATTAAGATTTAAGAAATTGTATACACTAATTTATTTGGTAGAAATTGTACCGCCGCAATAGGGTTTTCTAGTATTCGAAGTAACCAGAGCCACAATCCATGGAAACTCTCCACGGTTAGCGGCTTCACCGCCTACTATTCGATTTCCGTTCGGCTTCCGACCACACGCTACAAGAAGTTAACAATGTTAAAATTTAATAGGGTATTCTTTAATTCACTGTAAGTGGCATAACTTGTGAAAGCTCACTACAAAATTCGTCCTTCTCCGCGATAAAGTTATTTTCCAGTATTTTAGTTTGCCCCACGTCGCCTAAAACCAGAAGTGATGGTTAAGGCCTATATGCTGATATCAACGATTTGATGGACCCAATGCGGAATACATGCTGGAGACGTAAAATGTTACCACCGGTTGAGCAGGTCACGGTACATCGGAATCCGCGACCTGGTAATTTAGAATCCTTGGATGGTTTATATGTGATGTAGAGATCTCGGAGTCCTCTCGATGTGGTCAAATTCTTAGGTCCATCGTCTCCGCAGAACCGCATGTAACCCTCGAACCCATCTGTAATTTCTAAATGCTCTTCCACACAAGGCTCTGGGGCTTTAGGTGGATTCGGAGTTAATTTGAATTTTCGACAATCCAGAATTGGAATGCAGTTGTCAGTGCCCTTTTCAGATGTAATTAAAATTGAATACTCAATACCGAAGCAGGATTAATCATTGTATAATATTTCAAATTTCAACTACGGACTCACAATGATATTCCAATGACAGGTTCCTTTAGGATTCTGAAAAAATTCTTCGTCGGGTTCGATTGAGAACGTTCTTTGAGTCGGAGTAATTATAGCCGATTCGGAACATTCGTTACTGAATCCACCAGTATATTTTCCTGAATTTCAAAGGAAATACACGCCAATCAATCGTGAATTACCCAATATTCCCATATTACACAACTAGGTATTCAACAAATGCTTGCCTTCTGCATCGATCGTATTGTCCAGGGCATTGGCACTGGTTCCCTGCAAGTCAGCACAGCAGAGCAGTAGGTACTTAATTTACTGGCGTCATTGTTGCTTATATAATATATGCAAATAAACAAAAGTGTACAAAACAGAGCCAGCTGGAATGGATGCAAAAATGTTAATCAAATCTATCCAAATTCGCTTCCAATAAACTAGTTTTGTCCCTGCCATGTTTTGTGATTTATGTTTATTTGCAAATTGATTCTACTAAACTCATTTAAATACATTTATTTGTTGTTTATGCCTTACTGCATCGATTGAACGTTTGTTCAATGTGCTTCTTTGTCGCACTGCGTTCTGGGAGGATTCTTCAACGGTCACAAGAATGATAAGGAGCGCTACTGCGAAATATCCACCTTTGAAATATTCCATTCTGCTATGGTCATTCGGATCTATTACACTGTGGTATTCCAATAACTAACTTAAAATGAAAGGTACCAAAACCAAAGGTAAACAGCTAGATTCCGTTGGTACCAGTTGACCCAGCTGATGTGATCTGCAATGAAAGTAAGATGTGTCAAACCCGCTAACCTGAATGTCATATTACGCTGCAATTATACCTTTCACAATTTCCTTTCATTATGATTCCAATCTGGAAGCAATAACTATGTATACCGGCGTTTGATGTAACAGGTCAAATTATGTCAGAGCTGAATAATTCAAAAATTACATCATGGAAATAGTAAAAACAAGCCAGTAGTTTTTTTAATAAAGAATTCCTACCTGCTGACTTAATTGAATCATGAATCATGTTTAGAACAATTGAGCCTTGAATGTCGACATTTAAAGGTAATTCATAGTAGATTATCGTCTTAATACATTATACAATTCAGGACAAGTATTACATGAGACAAAATCTTGAAAAATATCTTACGTACTAGCTAATTAAATATTAATTATTTAAGTGAACCAAATCGCATTGATAAATCTAGGCAAAAATAATAGACAGGGTCATCCTGTTCAAGTAGTTCAACTAATGCTAAAATAGTATAAGCGAATATGAATCTTTTGCAGAATTGCTTCTGAAACAGAGACATGAAAATTCTATTTTACAAGTTTTACCATACGATCGACAGTGAGAAGAATATGTATTAAGTAGTATTTTATTTGTTATTTATAAAGTAGTATAGGCGCGTTCCTCACGCTTGGTTAATATACAGGAACTTCACGATTCAGTAAGTGAATTAATATATAATAAATATTAATAAGGTATAGTAAATTAATAAACGTGGCTACAAAATCGTTCAAGGAGCTCTTCGTGAAATGTCATTCAATTTCAGAAGCAGGTCGTTGATATCCAAACTCTTATCCATCTTGAGGTATTCCCCTGTAGTGCACTTGAACAGAGT
>JAQFYT010000270.1:0-29310 GCA_034694925.1 Ceratophysella denticulata
CTCAAGTCAGAACTAAAAGATCTTATATAAGTAAAATCAACAGTAAATAGGAGGAAGGTTCATCAAACCAAAATCGCTGATAAATACTTTGCTCTGGTTTATAAAAAATCGTTAGAGGGGTTGATTTAATTTGGAGCCATTTATTTTCAATCAACGATGAATCCAATTTCAGGGATAAAACCCTGACTAACTGAGGTAAACCTTGTGTTTTCTGAGTTTTGAAACTCGAATGTAATCCATTCTCCTCTAAATAAGTCTTTCAAGTAATATTTCAATGATGTACCATCCCCGTCAAATGGAATGAATTTCTCGACGTGGAGGTTTTCGTGTGGCTGGAAACCAATATTTTTCTAGTGGTTTCGTCCAAACAATAGTTATTAACATTAATACGTGGGGATATCATATTCCACAATTATTTATATCTAAATTAGTATAACTTACAGCTACCATTGAAGTGACTTTGAATGATGCTGTGTACCACTTGTCCTCTTGAAGGTGTACCGGCTCGTCAAACATGAAATGGTTCACTTTCCGGTAGAATATCGAGTTTCTTTTATACAGAAGCGTTTTCTGATTTTGAGCTATTACAGTCCCATTATCCATTAGTTGTATTCGTACTTCAATCTCAATGCTACCCATGTCATAGAATGAGTGAATTATATTCATTCCTATGCTGCTAACCCAAACGGGCACGCTTGATTTCAACCTGTGTTATATATCAACGTTAGATAATGAAAATTATATACCAAAAAAATGCATTCTCTAGTGTTACTGTATTTTCTCCTCAGACGCTGGATTTGTAAATAATCCCTCTGCAATTTTGTTCGTAGATAAATCAATGACCTCAGATGCCGGTTTATGAACCAATCTTTGAAGTACAAATGCTTTTGGAGCAAGGGCAACGGCTGAACGTGGGTCTGGATTAAATGCTCCGACAGGTATCAATGCTCTGGAAATGTATACAAACAAAATATCTAGATGTCCAATCTCATCCTTCAACTATACCCATGCGTTCCTTACTTTTTAGACTTTTCAACGGCAAAGTATTGTAATATTGACACGACTTCATCGTTCAATAACACGTTTGTCGGGACCACATTAAGAGCGAAATAAGTGGAATCCATCTGCCTAAACCGAATGAGAGGTACGACATTCTCCAGAACCGAACGCAAGCTCTTGCCCGATTCATCTAAGATTTTGCGTTTGCACTCAGCTCGGGACCAGCTAAAGAAAAAATGCATTTTCGCCTATTTATCTGAGTCATACGCTAACAAGACATATATGTACGTACTTAAGAACAGCTTCAAACAACTCCTCCTCATTCTGGATTCTCAGGTCGTCTCGTTTCAAAATATCGCCAAGTTCGTCAACGTTAATTTGCAAGAACTGGGCAGATTTTAGGAACCTCTTACAAAGCCTGTATACATAGATTATATAAATTTTAAAACTAAAGTTTTCATGAAAAACTTATGACAGGGAATATTTGCACCGTATTTACCTTGAGATACACTTCAATGCGGTTTGTTTCAAATATTCAGCTTCATGTTCTTTCGCCAATCTGTACATCTGCAGGGCAGTTTCGTATGTGACAGTGTGAGAGAGTTTCTTGCCACAGATTTGAACAAGGTCCGATACTTGGTATTTAGACGCAGCAATGAAAAGTATGTACGGTTCCGCAAGGCTATCCGCATACTCCCCTGTGTAAAGGTACTTAATTTCGAACAATATTTTATTACACTCAAATTACACTAGTTAAATTACTTCAATATAAACAGTTTTACCCTGAGCAATAAGTCAAATGCAGCTGGGTCCACGTCCGGGATTTCAAATGACGATATTTCGTTGTTCTTCATGAAAAGGTCGTCAAAGACTTTTGACCCGGTCCGTAGAATTAATTTGTGAACTTTGAATTCTTGCTTGACGGTTCCCACGATGAAGGTGACATCAGTCCATAGTTTAGACTCCAGAAGATACTCAAATCGCTTGGAATGTCCATCGTCAGTTTTGAACTTTCTCCAGTCGTCACAGGTAATATCGGTTTCATTTTCAGTTGGTAAATACTGTCTTAAGTTGTCCTCCATGGTTTGGATTTCTATTCACTCAAAGAATATGACACTCTACAGTAACTTATTGAAAGACACGAAACTACTAATTTTAAAAGTTCCAGATACTGTTGCCTGCGTTAATTTTAGCAGTTTGGCAGTGTATATTGTAATTCAAGTTCTTATCAACTATTTGAGATAGAAATGTGTATTTTCATTTGCTTCTCTCAGTGCGTGATGATAAGAGTATCAGGTTAAAAATTGATAATTCGGGATTGGCCTTAGCATCCTGCAGGATGCTGCTAGTACATTAAACTGTAGTGAAGCAATGATATCAAACACTAAAAAAATAATCTAAGCTGTTTTTTATTTGTATAACTGTGCATTGAACTATTTCCAGGTCCAAAATAAAGACATATATTCGCATTATTTTCATATAAGTTTGGTAGACCCTTGATAATTTTTACCCCAAGCTTAAAAGAAATTATGAAACATAACGACTTTCTCATAAGCTAAATTTTTAATGGACTTCAATCCTGAACATTCAAAGAAAGCCGACCCCGAATCGCACCAAGGAAGCAACTTACTTTTTTTCTAAAACCCCTTAAAATAAGGTTGTAACTGCTATTTTTTAATGAAAAAAAAGACGGGGTTCTTTGTTGTTCATAATAACTCATTTTTCTATCATTTTCCCATCTTTAAACCAAGAATTGAGCGGAAGTTGTTTAGATGATTCTATTTCAGTACAATTGAATGTATCTATTGAAACTTGGGTCTAACAAAGCCGCAGTCGGAGGTAACAGCAAGAACGTCGAACAGACAAGGCAGACTACTGACATGGCGTGGACGTGTTGATTGAATCCCAGGGTATGGTTTGTAGGTTCGTGAAGTGTGTGATCGCATCGATCGTGAATATTTTGTTGAACACACCTTAGGGCATAATTCCTCTGCTTTTGTCAGGTAACTATTAACATGCGATCAGGGGATCGCAGGTAAAATCGGAGGGGAGTGCATGAGGAAGAAGGCGGGGTTTCTACAGGGACTCTGTTGGTAGTTTCCATTGAGGGTGCCTTGACACCTTGGCAGGGGATGATGAGTGACAGGAGTGACACGTCATGCTCACGTCCGCACTTCCGGTGCTCCTGCCCCATGGGATCCAGCTCCCTGCAATGAATCGACAACGGGAGACGACTATGACTCGGCGTTGCGTGGTGGCAGACGACACGGCGCTCAATAATATACAGTACATAACAGAACGTTGAATGTAAATTTATTATCTAGTATAGGCAAGATTAGTATTAGCATTAGTATTATCAAAGTGCATGAAATCAGTATTACGAAATGCGGACTTTTCAATTACCATGAATATACAGCAAATTATACCGTGAATGTTAATGATTTTGACCAATATACCGGCGTGTATACTATTTCATCCTTAACTTTAATCAATTTTTGCCCAGGATTTCAGAAAGTTTGTATTCCATAGCAGGGGTGTATTTTTGGTTTTTGTCACGCAAGAAGCTCATTATTGCCGGTAGCGCTTGTTCGGTTCCATGATGGCTCATGTGAGAAATCCAGTTATTTATTTCTTTCTTCGTATTAGTCGTTTCCCTTGACGGAGTCCCCCTGAGCCGTAACTCAAGTAATAGTCCCTAATCTACCATAATCACACTACTTCAGCCTCAGTCCTAATCATAGACTCTCTACAAATGCCTATTACTTAGTCCGAGATAAACAGAAGGGATTTATTCGGAGTCCAAGGCAGCCGGTGGCGATTTCCTTCCGTTTGAGCAACCAAAAGCCAATCTGCTCCTTGAATAACACTAATAATACTAATACAAATTCCTTCGTGTAATTGGCGTCTAATTCTTGAATTTTTGCTTAGAGCGATGATTAAAGACTATAGAAAGGGTTCAACATGCTTCACACTCAGGTTTTTATATCTCGGAACCTATCGGATTGAGTTGAACCCTTTGGCAAGAACTAAAATCAGGAAAATCGGTGCGATTTAAATCAGGATATGATATAAAACTACACATTCAGCTCAAAAAATTGTCCATATTTTCAAGGTACATTAATTAAATTATTTGATTGTGTCGTATCGTTTTCGGCGATACATTACCAATTTGACAATAAATTCTTGAGCCGCATGGCCACATTAACCGTGAATACTTTAAAGCTTAAATTTCGAAGTTCACTGCTGTGAACGATAAGCTGATTTTTATTAGGCCCGAACTTCAAATTCAAAAAATGCATTGTCCCACTCAGGCCGACTCTTAATCCAATCCAAACGCATCAAAGTTCAAAGATCATTTCTAAGTGACGTCTGAGGATAATTTATTGTTAATAGCAAAAAATGCCGGATAGAAAAGAAAGACTTCAATTAAGCTTATATTAAACTTAAATAGGATTTGAATTACAATTGAGAATCAAGATTCTGTCCAGCAGGGTGTCTCGTATCAAAAAATCATATATTCTATATTATACGAAAGTGCATTTAGAATTCATATATGCGGCTACTATGTAACAATATTCGTTACTTAATACTGCAGTCCGCGTAGGTTAACGCTGTATAGGCTGTACCTACAGCGGTCCGTATAATCTACAATACATTCTTATGATTCTACTCAACGTTATTTCTTCCCCTATTCCGTTAAGGCTAAGTATAATTTATGGCTCATTTGGTTCATATATCATTTTGGGGAGGTGTCAGTGGTTTGGTTTGGTTACTTCGGAAGACTGCATGAAAGACCCCACGAGGCATCAGGTGCATCTGCACTCCACGTTCAGAAACAAGTTGCATTCACGCTTTTAAAAAAAAAACAGTCTATTCAAATGCTAACTACAGGCCAGGTTTGGAACAGGTAGACGGTTTCTTCTTTCTTTTGATAGACTTAATACCTAAGCCTATGATTATGATTACTTCAGAGGAAGGAAGCTACTGACATCAATGAAGTGAAGCCTTTTTTTAGGTGAAAAGTAAGCTTTTTTGTTGGTTGCGGTTGAACCCTAATCCTGGAATTAATTGTGAAGGGAGGGAAGGGGGATGGATTTGTTGTGGAAATAATTAAAGGTGAATCTGCTCATATCTTCAATACATGTGGGCGCGTTTGGGTGAAATTTGACGAGGCTAAAGAATTCGACAGGCACACAAGTTACGAAAATTTGAATATCCATAAGAATAATATTCATCGTGCTTTTGATTTCACATAGAAAGTCGTCAAATTGGGCCATAAGCTTTTTAATTTAAAAATCCACGGTTTATCATACCAGCTTGGAATTTATTTTGGCGGAGTTTTTCAACGCTAAGCAAGATTTTGTAGACATATTTAGCAAAAACTTTCAAAAATGGTTGAATAGTTAACTTAATGTTTACGTCATATTTTTAAGCATTTAAACTGATTGTGAGTATTCTCTCAAGAAATTACAGATTTTCGTCGTTTCGCTGGTTAAAATTTCGTCAGAGTAACACAAGTCTAATGTGCAGGTTACACAACGCAGCAATGTTTCCCCCAATTTCCAATTTAGGAGCTGAACAGAAGAAGATGAGGAAGAAGCATTCGGAACTGTGTTGGACGGGGGGATGTGAGCTCTCTCATCTTCTGAATGAGATAAAAAGACCGAGGCCAATAAATCTGCCAGTGGACCTGTCACACCAAAGCCCCGTTCATCATTCCCACAACACTACAACCTTCAGCCTCTTCGCGTACGCTCCAAGGCCCAGCATCACACGGGCCACTCTCCATATGGACACCAAACACGGTTTTCTATCCAGCTTCCAGCTGTTACCGTGCTCAAGACTTGTACAGTACAAAGTTCAATTCATTAGATATTATCCTATACTGTTTTAACTTGGCCCATGTATTGTCTAATTTGTAATGAATGGTTATAACTTTAAATTCAAAATTATTGTGTTTGAATACAAAAAAGAAGTCATTTGATGCTTTAACTTCACGGATTCTTAAGATTCAATCAGAATGAATGTTTTACATTTTACTCCGCTTATAGCGACGAAAACAAAATAATGTGTTTTCATAGTTTAAGGCAAGAAGTGTTTGATCTCCAGCAGTAGATCGCGCTTCGTCAACGTGATGTTTTAGCGGATTTACAAAACTGGGAGTTTGTCCGTAACAGAGCGTTGTCGGAAGGTAATGTGATGGGCTGGAGAGGAAGAATGGGAATACAATCCTATTATCCAGTGCGTCTTCTTCATCGCTTTCCGCTGTTCTTTCTGTATTTCGAATTCTTTTTCCGAGTGTCATTTCATCCAAAGCTGTCACCTCGCAACGGAATTTATTAGCATCTACCTTCTCTCCACACTCACTTACTTACTATGTGTCCCTATCTCCACCCAATGCAGACTTCTACACCCAAGCTCAGCGAAGACACTTCACAGAGATAAGATATCCAACAAGAAATACGGCACACTGGGGTTCACATATGGCACTCGCTCGCTCCTTTTCTGAACAAAAGTCTCAGCTCAGGGATTACTTTACGCGTATCCGGCAAAATTCAAAAAATTTGAATCTACATTGTTTTTGGGCTTATTTGAATATGTTGGTTAGCGTTCATCGTCAGTTAGAATCTGGCTGTGGCTTTTAAGCCTTGGGTCGCAAGAGTTTTTAGCAAATTGTAGTTCTTCGCAATTATGTTTCGATAAGTTAAGACAGCGTGTGTGACCTCAGAATCGTAGGCTACATCTGTTGGTACTTATACTTGTAATTTGCTTTGAATAACATTATATTTCTGCAGCTTAGATATCTGAATGCAAGTCACAATAAAAACCTTATCTTACTCACAAGTTATAAAACTACCGTTAGACCACAATAAAAATCAGATCAGATTACACTAAGCTCATAATGTAATCAATTTGAAACTCATGTTGTTTTGAAAAATCTGATTTTTCTTCCGCCAGTCCAAGTCTAGCCAAACAAACAACACACCAAAAGTAATCGTAAATCTGTGTAGGTAAATAAAAACTGGCTACCGACGTTGGACTCATGTCTACCATTTAGTAAATTTGCATAAAACCCAGAATCACAGATTAAATTAATGCTGTACTTCTTGGCCGTGTCAGGAATCCCAACTTTATTCACTGTAAACATTTCAACAATTTAAGTTGATAAACAGAGCTTCAATCAGAAAAACCGTCCCGTAGCCTTCGGAATAACTTGGGCTGAAGGAGGATCGAAAACGAGTTTGGAGTTTCGAAGGTTTGGAAGTCTGAGGAGAACTAATTAGCTTATACACTCATTGTGAAGGTTTGGACGGCAATAATTGTCAACTGCCCATCAGTCGGTGGTCCATAAAGTAAAGTAAAATGTAGTGGAGAAATGATTAGGACAGGTTCTGAAATGGATTTCCATGTCCAGATCCTCCGCCGTGTACAAAAATAACTGTTCACGGCAGCTCTGAAACTTTTTGGATTTGAATATTACATGATGAATACTTTGCCTGCGTGAATAGCCGTCTATAAATAAGTCATATAAGTATGCAATAAATGAATATCTGCTTTTAGCGAATATTGGCAAAACTATAGTTGCTTGATAAAGTATTAAAGACTTTATAAACGGAAACTTACAAATTAAATTAATCAAAGCCGAAATAGGCGAAAGCAGTTATAGCAAATATTAAAAAAACTAATCTTTCAAGCTAAATACTGCAACAACACACAAATCCTGCTCTAGAACTAGTAAAACTAATGCAACTTTATTTGTTTAAATATGAATAATGAGTATTTCAAATGGTTTTCATACGAATAAGCCATAAGTCCCTTCCGGTGTAAGTAACCTAATCATTAAATACCGCGTCCTCCCTCCAGTAAATCAATCTTTCTTGCCGTGTAAATTAGACAGTAAGTCCAAACTCACGTACATCAGCTTATACACTAAGAAAATTGTTATAACTATTTGAGACATGGGTGTGGGCAGCTTTGAAGATTCGAAGGACTCAGGAATGTTAATGTCAAAACAATGTTAGGTTCCAAGACCTGTCTATCAAGCTAAGGGTCATCGTCTGGTTTGCATTACGGGTCGTGTCTGTTTAAATATTTATGAATAACTGATGAACTTGTGTTCATTTGGCAAATACTTTCAGGTTATAGTCATTTGACAATTATAGTGATGCTTACGTTTATAATATGATTATTTACTGTTACAAAGCAGTGGAAATTTGAAAACTTACCAAACAGATACCTAACCTAAAGTATGATTTATTATTCAGTGGATTTTTTGAGTGAGGGTGTGGTTAGCAAATTTTTAATATGATGCAGTTTTCGAAAATCAGAACAACTTTTATTCCGCGCCTTTAAAAATTTCCACAGAACATTATTTTTATACTAACTTTTCCGCACCTGAATATTCTAAGCCTTATCTTACCTAAACGAAGTGCATAGGCATATGCGATCAGTTATTCACAAGAAATTTAAAACATATATTCATTTGGGTTAATATTTTAAAACAACTTTTGCTAACCTCGAAATGAAACCCGTGCCCTTCAGGAAATGGGTATTGCCCAATAGAATACAAATTGTGTCGAATCGAACAAAAAATATGAACTGCTCAATCAAAAACTTGCTTGTGATAGATGAGGACGTAAAAATAGTTTTTTTTTGTTAAAAAAAATACATTAACATACGGACATTCATGTAAATACACATATACTGAGACGTCAATTGATATAGCTAAAACCTTATCAACATTACTGAACCATTTTTATTGAATTAGGCTAACGTTAACCTTATTGTTAGAACTAAAACTGGCTACGGGTGAAGCGGACGCCATTCGATCCAAGGACAGAAATCAGCTTTTAGAGTAATAATTAATAATAGAATCTAGAAGTTAACTATTTTTAATGCATTTTAGAAATTTTATTCGTTCTCCTTTACTATTTTACTATTATCAATTCAGTCAACCATATTTGCATAATATTTGACATGAGTGTAAATTGCATTTGCGCAAATCTTTTGCAACCCAATTGTTGTATTTCTTATTGGGAATTTCTTGTATATTGTTGGACAGTTTAAGTGAAAGCTAATATACCTATTTTAGTCCAACAGTTATAGTTTTGTATTGTCACTTTCACTTGTGTTCTCTAGTCAGACAATAGTTGGATCGACTTGTTTTCAAGCTGTAGAAACCGGGCTTTTCGGACGCACAATAATCAACTGGACTTTTTTCTTCCATGGTTTATGTTTACAACACGAGTTTACCATACCTTTTCTTAGCTTCCAGCTTGTAATTATTTTTATTACATTTGTGCAAGTGTTTTTAAGCTTTACCCGAATCTTGAATTTTTTAAATCTTGGGCATATATATTCTGCACAGAACAGAGAGGTTGCTACCATGAGTCCAATGACTAGGATGATAAACACAAAAAATACGTTCCATCGTAGAGAAAGTGCTTCAGGCTCCGCTAAGTTCTCCGCCTTGAGGTTTGAATCAACATACTGTTTTTCACGGATCCAATATTTCCAAAATTGATAAATCCCACTTGCCATCAGTTGAATTAATTCCGTCCATGGTTGGCTGTAACTAATTCTGGGGAACTGCCAGTTCTTAATATCAGGCCATATGTTTTCTTTACCTCTGAAAATCGTTATACCCTTAAACGCTGCTTGGAGCTCAGTTTGTATCTCGTCGATTTCGGAATTCAAACCGACTATTGCTACCTTTTCTCCATTAACTAACCTATGAAATACTTCCATCGTCTCGTTTCTTGGAAAGGCAAATATGGATCGATCATTGAATTTGTACTTAACGGTTTACGTATTTTGATGTATTCTAGTGTTCCAGTCCGTTTGACCAAAATAACTAAAATAGGCCAGAAACAAATTACATGATACATGGTGTAGACCAAGATCAAGAACAACTGGTGCGTCTTTCAAACTTTTACAAAGCATCCAGTAATGCTCGTCGTATATATGAGGTACCTACCCTTGAGTGAGTAGAACTGAAAACCCTCCATTTGTTCAGAGTACATAGTTATATTCTTGCTGAAGTTGCCAATGTGCCGAGAGGTATGAAATAATCAAACCTTTGTACGAATTACACGGAATAACACTCATGAGAAGCCAAGATGCAAAGAATGTTTTCAAGGCAGTTCTACCATCCTCAATCCTTAATGTTACCAGGGTCCACTCCAATTTCAATTAAATTGAAAATAATATGCAACATTGTTCTGTATAGAAAACTTGATTTTTAAGAAAAAACTTATTCCTGCTAAAATAAACCCACTAGCAAGCAAGGTTGCACCAAGCCCAATCCATACCGGTGGTTGGTATGGTCGTCAGAACAGTTCAGCCACGACGGTCCAGAACGTGTCCGAAGTGTGGCATGTTACAAAGGTGTAACTCTCCGTCTCTCCAGGTATAAGGTTAGAGCTTCCATAGAAATTTTGACACATTTTAACACAATTTGTATGGGTAACTCCAATCAATCACGTACAACATTACACCCTCTTCAACTTGAAGGCTCCCAGGTGAACTGATCTATTTAAACAAATGCCAAAGTAATATTATGTCTTAGATTTTTTAATCTCTGCTCGCGTGACGAGATTTTTTAAATTTCAAATTAAAACCATACATTGGTTGGGAAAGTAAAGCCTTTACTGAAGTCTTTCAGGTTTTTCAATTGCCATACATAGAATGGATATTTATTTTATCAAAAAATTGATCAATAAAAAATTGCATAAAGCGATTTATCTTGTTAATCGATTTAAAATCTAGTTGCTATGCTTGATGTTCAATTTCTAGCTAATTTTGAAAAATAAGGACATTGTGAACAAAATTGGAGGTAACATATTCATAATTTAGAGCTAATATTGATTCCAAATCTTTTAAGATACTAATCAATATCCTGATAACCTTGGAATTTTAACCTTATTACGACGATAGTTTCTCAAACACAATAACAATAACCAATAGCAGATTGTACTTTGTACCATGTATGTGTTGTATTTTCTATTCTATTCGTATGCCTGCGATAAGCCGCGTCCCATTTTATCGTGTTCGGGGACTATCGATCGGTCAGTTGATTGAATTTTTGAAATTATTCCGTTTAAATATTTTTCATAAAATTTCTATGACTATCGAAACGAACCGTGAAAAATCTTACTATTTAACATATTTAACTACTTACAAACAGAGAACTAAGCTGGTTTAGGGTTTTTAAACCGAACGATTGTGTATTATCTTAAATCATGATGTAGGAACAACTCATTGAAAATTCGAATGTAATTTCTATTTGAAACCCTTGACTTAAAGTCAGCACAGGAGAGGAAAACCAATGCTTGACAGCAGCTTGAGACCAGCAGGATTGACCGATCCATAGAAACAGCAATACCTATTTAATAAATAGGTAATTGCTATTATTGTAGTATTACGTTACGTGATACGTTAGTATTGATGATTATCGTTCAATTAAAGTTTTAAACAGTTGTGCTGCATTCCCATTCCAACGTTGTTCCCGCTCGATGATTTCACTGATAGGTTATATACAGTGACAAATGCAAATGCGTACAGACAAACGAATAGACGACGTGTATGATTGCATAAGACCCTTCTGATATAGGAAAAGGTTTAGAAAATCCCATTCTTCATAAATCGAGAGAAGTGAGATGAGACAGGCTGATTGGATTTTGGTTTTTGGTTTCTCGGCAGCCAGCAAAGGAAAAAAGAAAACAATGGACTTGGAAGTTAGATAAGAGCTTTTGAATTGGATCCCACTGACTTCGACCGGTGGATCCATTTCCTTCTCCAATGGGATCTCATCAAAAATGCAAATAAATCCATTAGGACACTACTATGCAATGAACAGAGCACGATTCCCATCGGGACACAGACAGAAAATCTAATACGGTAATAATACAGACGGATAATTTACAGGACGCTCAGCATGGAGGCCGTCTATTAACAAAACACTAGGTTCATCAGAAAGTGGTGGATTAGTAACGGAGAATGAGAAAGCATCATTTCAGCGAAAACCGAAATGGCGAAAACCATTTAGAATTTAACAAATCACTACTAATACGAAAGAAGCAATTTGAGAATAAGCGCTTGTTAACTTTATACGTTAATTTTTATGAAAAGCAAGTTACTTTACTTCGTGCTTAGCAGATTTGAATTTTGACAAATTTTTCCGTGAAATATATTACCGGATTATTATTATTTCCGGATTCTAAACTCCTAAAACTTGCGTTTAAACCAACTTTAACTAATTTTGTGGCTTTTAATATTTCGTCACACATTTTTTTGCATAGCTTAACTTGCTGACAGATAATGCTCAATTTATTAACCTTCAGAAACTTCCTTGATTTATATGCAAACGCATTCAGGTTATTCAATTTCGCCCTTATATATTTCGCAGTCATTTCCACCATTCTAACTATCAAGTAACAGTAACTTGGAAATGCGACGGCTAATTCTACGGCTGAATGCACCGCGATGTCCCCTGCAGTTATTACAAGCTCAGTTAAATGTAGTGTGACTGGGAGAGAGAAAAGATAATGCTATGCAGGGCATCAATCACCACTGACATCTTGTCACTCGCAACCAAGAAATCTTCAATAAGAACTACCGCTACGGACTGTAGACTTGGGCTCTCATAAAAAATACGAAGAAGGTTCAGATGAAGTAAGTACTACAATATATCCATGGGAAGAAATGATACTTGCATCTTGAATCTTGCTTGGAATAAAAAAAAGAATCTTATCATTCCAAGCCGCAGCCAAGCCAGCACGGTTCAAGAAAGTATTTCCAAAATGGAATTATGGCTTTAAAAAGAAAACTTTCATTATCCACCTGGCTCGGCTCTTAGACTCTACGGTACAGAACAGATTAGTCAAAAAGTTCATATAAGTTGTAACATGTTGGCGTTTTCAGCTATGAAAAGGGTATCAGTAAAATTACGAAGTATTTAGGCATTCTAGTGCACTAAATGCTCAGCAAGTAATTTAAATCGACCTTGCGTTCCTACTTTTTTGATATTTATTTCGCTATTTATTTCAATGCAAGTTACGGTTGATATTAATAAAACGATTTTTTCAGTAATTCGTTATTGGCTGGTTAATATGGTTTTCATTTTGGACCTGTACAACAACCAAGCCAAGTTACTTTGCTCAGCATTATAAGATAAGCAACGACATTTACTAATAGCATACAAGTAGGACTGACAACAAGGCTTATTCTCATATTGTTTCACATTTCCTTGATAGAAATGTCCGAGGCCATTTGACGTAAAATACTAAAATACTTCATCTTTTGTGCCTTGAAATTTGGATTGTAAGAACTAATTGAGCGAGAGTCGGATTTTAATAATGAAGGCGTAGGTTTCCTTTGATTCCTTGATGTGTTCCTTTCTTTCCTTGCCCACATATTATGCCTATTAATTAAAATTTTCCCTTTTGGGCTCATCATTTCCCGACGTTGGATTTTGGACTTGACAGCAGTAGTCTTCAGTAGTTGTGGTCTTATATAAAATTATACGTACTTTCCTACACATATATGTTGTAAATGAGAAAATGTATGGGATTTGCATGTGGGCAGGGCAGGAGTTGATGGGTAGTCGATAGTTGATAGTTACACAGTCAGAATTTGAGTTCTTTTAATACTAACTCCCACTCCATTACAGGGGAGCTGAGTTAATAATAGTAATAAGCCCCGGCCTAAAACCCATCTCTCTCCAAACACTCATACTTTTCTGAGCTGTCAATCATCCGCCGACCTATGTCGTAGACCAATGTAAAGACTGGCACATTCATTGTATTACATTGTCACGATGGTTTTGTAATATTACTCCAATATCTCCAAAAACTCCATTATGCTGGATAGTTAATTTCTTTAAATCTTAATATCTAGGGTTGCCAAATACGGGCGCCGTACGGACCATCTAGTGCGCAAAAATAATAACAGTTATTTCCAAAAAAATAATAATTTTACTAATTTCAAGATGGGAAAATTCTTCATAGTGAAATGGTAGGGTAGAAGAAAAACGAGTACGCAAGTTATTTTAATTCGTATTACATTAGTTTACCTTTTTCATGGGTGGCATTCAGACAAAATTACCCGAATCAAAGGAAAACTATTTATATGACCAGGACCGTCCTTGCCGGTAAACAAAAGCCTGGAACATCACTCAACAAATAGGGTTTGTCTCAAATGTTATTCCTGTATTTCAAATTCTAATATACGCTTAATCCGACGATATGAAATTAAAAGTATTCTGTATGGTCAAAGATCAACCAAAGCTAAAATGATGAATAGAAATCTGTCTACGACAAAGAGTGAAGCTTTAGCCGTCCGGCTGAGAAAAGTTGAAAAAAGTGCAGTGGAAAGGGCAAAAGATCGAAAGGAGTGAATAAGTCTAAGAAAATGGAAGGCTTGGGTTTGAGAAAAGCTATTATTATACCTTTAGAGATTCCTACTACCTTTAATCACCCACAATCCCTCGGCTTCTGCTTCAATACCAACCACCAAGATTGATGGGATCATCCACCAAGCTTTTCTTTTTAAAAAAATATTTTTTACATCTTCGCTTTCAATCACAAAGATCAGCCCATTCAACCTAAAATCCCGCTTTCCCGGACTTCATCAACCTAAAAATCGTATATTCATTTACACCAGAAGGGTCTTAGGGTGACAGAGAAGCAATTTGTTCAAAATTTAGCCGCTGATATAATTATGTGTACAATGAGTGGTTACAGGATAAATTGACTTTAACAAAATTCTGTGTCTTCACTGTGCGGATACAATGAATATGTTACAACGCGTACCTTAATCCTTTTAAATTTTCTGCTTTCAAGCTGCCATTAGCATGATTTAATACCTGCTTACATGCATTGGAACAAGAAGCTTAGAATAGGAGCTCCCATGTTGTTCCAATAAAAATGATGCCTTGATAATGACTGTAATAATATTCTCTGAGAAAGCCAATGGGATGAGCTCAAGTAAAAAGGGTTACGGAAAGGTGAAAGATTACCCCACTACATGTATGTATTACTTATGAGAAAATTTGTCCGTATATAGCTGGCGATCCCGCGATCCCACACACTTAAACACGCCATAATCAATCCGATAACAAAATTTTGGCCTAAGTTAGAAAAGAATATATGATCTCGTGATCACGTACGACATCACTACAAGAATATCTCATCCATTAATTTTCTAATCTCGTCCGAGACTCGGAAAACTTATTTATGAATCCGAGACTAGGCAAGTCTATGCATTGTTTTTATGAAAAAAAAAGAAATAAGAAAAATCCGGTGAACAAGTCACGAAACGAATCCTGAACTGAGATTATGTACACATACATTATACATAAGATACACGCGGAGACTGGCTTAATGTTGTCTCGGGATCGGGATGAGCTCCTGCGGATGCAGTTTGAAGATGAAACAAGTAGACGACCTTGGAAAAGAAAACTGGCCTATCGTTCTGATCTTCATTTTTATCTTTGGACCAGCCACGAAGATGAGCGGAAATTGGAATATATTAATATTTTATTTTATAAACAAGTGTACTATGTAGTACAATGTACGGGTAATATGCATTATAGCTAATACATGTTTACTGAAAATATAAAAAATATTGTAACGGTACACACACTCCGTATTGTTTGTACCGATGCAGTCATTTAGTCATACCAGAACAATTAAGTCTTTCCTTTTGACTGAACACACTATGCCATGGCGCAGATTTTCAATTTATTTACTAAATTAGCTAGACGATATGATTTTTCCAATATCTTTTGCTGTCATTAATCATACAAAATGCTCAGAATTTCTGCAGTGCCCAGCACAAGTTGTCTGAGTTATACGCAAACATTTGAGTCATAATGTCCATGTAGCCTCTTCCAATCCCATAATTGACAACCTAACTTAAGATTTTGTGAGACAACATAACTGCAGCCTTCATGTCGTACAGCCATAAAACCAATGTCGGAACAAGTTCTCATCTTCTTGAAGACCTAAGTTAAGAAGTAAATAGCTGGGATGGATGAAAACAGAAAAGGCTTAGAGAACATAACTAGGAAAAGTCCGTAGAGATAGAATCGAGCTGAGGCTGAAATATAAATCCTTCGTCTTCTTTTGGGTCGGTTGACAGGAATTAGATAAGAAATGGAAGCTCAAGACTTCTGGTTCCCCTCTCCAACACTACATACACCAAAACCTTTGACAGAACAAGGAATCAAATAAAAACCCTTTCTCGAACGAACAAAATCTGTTTTCGGCAGCCTATGCAGAACAATTCCAAACTAGAATATGATCATTACTATACAATAAACTGTAATTCAACGAAGGACAATTACTAAAGATTAGATTCTAACTGAACATTACGCTAAACTTAATTTTGCAAATTCGATGAAGCTACAATTTCAGGATTTAATATTTTAAAACACTTAGCTGCATTACCAAATTCGTGAAATACCTATATTTCGAAAGTATGTACGCCTTTTAAAGGATGGGCAGTAACAGTTTTGGTTTTAGAGAAGCTAAAATATGATTAATTGTCGAAATTATCAGTCGATTATTATTTCCATTTCCTGAGATTTAGAATCGAAATATTGTTTTAACGTTATATTGAGGCAACGCAATCACATGTGTAAAATATTGTGATGAACTTTTCTTAAACCAGATCAAGTTCACGTTGACATGTGCTTCAGTTTCCGTACTTAATATACATATATTATATGTTAAGAAGTTTCATGCTACTTGGTATTTGTCATGTCGAATAGCCAGTGCTGGATAGCTTGCTTCAGCATTGCGTTATCTAATGTTTGAATATATAGACGGACGCGTGTGTCCTTCCCAACACGATTTATATAATCAAGAGACTTAAGAAATATTGAAGCCAATTTAAAGCTCCTCTCCCATATTTCTAATTTATTCAACTTCAGTCTATTGACACGATTTACATAAGGAAGGACTTTCCAGTCTCAGTTTTGCATGAGCGGAGGGCTAATCACTGAATTGAAGGAATGGAGGACAAAGACAAGAATGCAGGTATGACGATCATTTATTTATCAGTGTTTGATTCATTCAATAAATTGTCCATTGTGAATAATAACTTTCTGCGCTTTGGCTTTATCCAATTTGGTTCTAATTTGTTTAATTCATATCTTATTTAAACCCAAACTGACTCAACATGACTTAAAATGATCTAAAAAAAATTGAAATGAATTGTTTGAATACTGTTTGAGCTATTAGGCTATGATCTTTTTACATAATTTGTTTAGCATTAATGGGCAAAATATATTAACCCATATATTCTTATTGTGATGCTTACAAACGTAGGATCTACTGAAGCTGAGACGATAGAACACCCGTCTGACATTATTGGAGATTGGGGTCCGTTTCAAAGCCGCATCTTCTGGTTCACATCAATTCTCTACCTAATTGCACAGTTCCAGAATAAGGCCATTGTTTTCTATGCCCCACGCATTGACTTCTGGTGCAAGCGTCCTCCAGGCTTCGAGGTAATCTTGATCATCGTATGTTTAATCTAAAAAATCTGTAGTTGCTGTTTTTCATGTATTTGGTTTTCCAGAATGTTACTGCCCAAACCTGCAACAGCTACCTTGACCCTGAGCTCAAGTGTACCGAATGGGAATACGACCTGAGCTTCTATAAATCCACGTTGGTTGACCAGGTCTCAAAAAATGAAATTTATACTTTCTGATTTCCAAATACTAATAATTGCCTCTTCACCATAGTTTAACCCATTGCATTATATTTACATTTATTTACAGTTTGACTTGGTCTGCGATCGAGCATGGCTCGTTTCTGTCTCCCATTCCTGCTTCCAAGTCGGGTACCTGATCTCTTCCATTGCTGTGGGACTCTTCTCAGACCGTTTCGGGAGACTCACTGCGCTAAAGCTAAGCGTTCTGCTGGAAATTGTTACTGGAACTGGACAAGCCCTAGCTCCAAATATTTACTTTTTCATGATTATGCGTACCATATGTGGAATAGCGGCTTACGGTCGCTATTTGAGTGGCTACCTTCTGGGTACGTCGACTATACCGTAGAGATCAATTAGTCCGAGAATTGATCACAATAATGCCTAGATGCATATTTCCATACCCTGCATGGCATTTGCAACCAGGAAAAAAGTTTCATAAATTTTGAGCGAGTATGGTAGGCTCAGGCTCAAGGCCTACGGAATTTGGGGTCACTCAGCTATTGATCTCTGTCCCTGAAACAAGAAGGTTGGACATAAAACATAAACCAAATGTTTATATTGATGAGCCAAATAGGGTTTGTTCCCGGTATTTTTTGGTCTATTTAAATAGGGATAATCAGTAGCGCGCTGAGCATGGTTGCTAATGCCGTGTAGTTTTTGTAAGAGACATAATTAAGCTGACTCATGTTGACGCAGTTGCGCCTCTTAATCAGATGATTTATTATAATAAGACTCACATCAGACTCATTAATGGTACTAATTCCATTTTTTCTACAGTTATGGAAGCCGTTGGTCCGCGTCACCGCGCAAAAGCCGGAGCATGCACTGAGATTGTGTGGAGTGCAAGTTCCCTGATCCAGCCAATCGTCTACTACTTTGTCCTCCATTTCCGGCACATGCAGCTCATGGTCGTTGGCTACGAAGTGGTGTTCGGTCTCACTCTCTTTTGGCTGGCGGAGAGTCCAAGGTGGCTCCTCACACAGGGTCACTACAAAGAAGCCAGTAAAGTCATCATGTCAGCCGCAAAAGAGAGTACTGAGCAAACCGAGGAAGAAATTGAGGCCAAAATAGTCATCTTGAAAGCATTTGTAGCTGCTGAGGCGGAATCTCGGAAGCACGAGAAGAAAGAGACCCTGTTTGACGTTTACAGAGCTCCTCACCTGCTCAAGGTCTGCCTGCTTCTCTACTGCATTTGGTTCTCAATGACCTTTGTAAATTATGGAATGGGCTTCAACATTGGGGATTTGGGCGGAAGTATTTTCATCAACACAATTGTGATGGCCATTGGTTCAGTTATTGCAAGAATACTCCTCGTCTTCACCGTGGATCGATTCACACGAAAAAGTCTTCTGTTCCTGACCTTCGGTGCGGGAGCTGTAGCCTTCTATATTATGGCTACACTCACCGGGTCTTCGCAAGGTTACATGACAATAATGGCGTTTATTGGCTCTTCCGCCATCGCTATCATGTTCCAGATGAACTATTTGTATGGCACCGAGATATTCCCAACTAGCGTGAGACAGATTGCATTGGGCTCCTGTAGTTTTGTTGGGAGATTCGGATCCATCTCTGCACCTTTCATGAGGGAATTGGTAAGTGCGTTACTGAATTATTATGTCACTCATGTACAAAGTCTTCCATTTTGCGGCATTACTTGACATACCACCTGAATAAATAGCAAGTCGTTAGAACGCTTAATAAAGCCTGCGACCGCTACCGCTGCACAGAGCAAAGTAGGACAAACTAAACGAATTCCATCTTATGATGGCCTTAATGGTTAGTAATTAGGTTGTAATCAATTTCAATTAAGCTTATTGTCACCTAATATGTATGCGCATAAATGTTTGCTAATATTCAAACGATCCAGAACCCAGATTGAAATAATATTGGAACTCACGTGGACTTTACAAAGCTCCATGCAGTGCACTGCGCTATTACCCTTGCGTGGTGTTGGCATTATCCCACTTTTGAGCCTTGTGTGGTAATGGCAAATAAACAGCTAAACTGGCATAACATGAAAAAACGGTAAAATAACCAACCTATTTTATAAGTCTTTCTTACATAATTTTTAATAAAATATCTAATAAGAAATCTATAATTTTATTACGCTCATCTAACTGACTGCAAGCAGACACAGACATTACACCGAACCATGACTTAGCACTGGAATTTCATTACAATATGGCAGAGGGTTAATAGATTTACACGTTTCGAGGGGAGTACATAGTTTCATTCGTTCTCAATTATACCATTGTCAGTTTTTCCATTTTTTAATTTGCCGGTGTAAGTTACACCGGTATTTTGTCATCTGAACCATACTGCAGCTGTATAATCAGGCTAATTAATGCAATCTCGCGGAGATTAGATGTAAAGTAAAAGACGAGAGAAATACACGTTAAATACTTTTATTGTGCATCAGTTGCCTGGAACAAACGCTACCAGTACCCGTTATTATTGCACAGCTAAATCCACATTAAACTATGTCTTAATTTTATAAATAAATACCATTTCCGAGTAAGATATTTGCTTACACAAGGTGCAAGTTGCACACGGAGTGAAACAGGAACCAGTACACATATAAAATATATTTTGAATTAATTTCAGACGGCAGTTACGCATGTTTCTGTGACCCTGAGTATATTTGGAACTCTATCCGCTGCTGCTGCAGCTCTCATTAATTTTCTACCCGAGACGAAGGACCAAGATATTCCTGACACAATTGAGCAGACGAGGAGGCAGCGAAAAATATCATCTTCCGCCGCAGGAACAGCATAACACAAACAGATCCCAGAGGTGGAAAAGATACAATTATCTTCTAAATATGTGTATTCTAAATATACTATTTTTAGATTACCATTCATTCGCATCTGTACCTACATGTTCTCAAGTGGAAGCCTGAATAAAGGAATTAATATACTATTTTTAGATTGTATTATCAAGTATAATGGTAGGATCCCTCTACTCACATTACGACTTTAATTAAATACCCGCTACGTGTCTTAAATATATATGTCTTAATGTATATAATATCTTAAATATATATATCCAACATAAGAAAACCTTACAAAATCGTTGAACTCTCAAGAAACATATCGAAGAAAACATACAGGCAATTTTACACAGCTTTTTTTAATAAAAATCCTTAAATCGATGTGTCTAACATAATCTTTGTTGCCGTTTTATTTAAGATACTGTATCTTGAGTATGAGTTACTGTGAAATTGTATCGTATATACCGTATTTTTGGCAAATTTTTGTATCTTACCCACCTCGGACAGGAACATAAATATATCACATTATTTTGTAATACAATACTTATCTTTTTTGCTCCGATTTCGCCGGACTATGATAGTCGAATAAACCCGTCTTGGATTAATCTGTTGTGGAATGATAAAATAAAAGGGGTTTAAAAATTAAATTCTTGTGGGTTTCACGGCTCCCTTTGCTGAATGTATGCGGTTTGAGTGAGTGGCCTGGGCAATGTCAACCCTTTCCTAACTCAATCCGCTTTGGTGGACCTGACTTGACTTGACATGGAACATGGTCTAAGTAAAAGCTTAATAGTAATTCAATCCTGTTCTCCTATCTTGGACCCATCTCCAAGCTTCAACCCGACTGTGTGGTGGGTCCAAGAATTCTTCAATTGGGTGTATAGAACTTGTTAAAACTTAATGCAGCATCTTGTCCAACTTTTAACCAAAGCAATAGATCTGCTCAGCACGTGCTTTATCACTTGAACCATCGTTGCATATATTCCCTACTGAAAGTTTTTCAAAGCTTGTTTTAATTAAATATTGACCGATTATGCCCGATATCTTTTTTATACTTTTTCAGAATTAAGCTAGTCTAGCCTACCGATACAGACGGTCGAAGCTGTGAGAAAAGAGGAATATTGTCATTTCTATTACAACAACCGAATCGTATTTTGTAACTTTCGGAGGGTGAGATGAAGGACTCTCCCTGTCTCCCTTGAGACACCAAAACTGAGTGTTATTTGCCTTGATTGAAGAAACACGGAAGTGCACTTTCACTCCAATGACGAAGAATGGAGAAACACGGAAACTGTATCAACTTCGGCGTAATGCCTATAGCAGCATAACTATTATTTATTGTGACTTGTAACGGAGTAATGTATTTACATTCAAATCCCATCAAAAGTCCCGCGTTCAAATAATCCCAATGAAAAGTCTTCGTTCGCTCAATGCAATACTATTGGTAACCTAGTACCGCCATTCTTAATACTAACCGCGGACCAAATTTGACTATTACCAATACAAGTTGCAAGGTGGGCTATTGGTAGGCGCCGGAAATAACCTATATGTTAACCTTTATACCTGTTAACATGCGCACAGTACTATTTTTGCACGATCCATATTCCTCATGAATCTCAATACGTGTAATTAACTAGTTACATACACAGTTAAATATTACAGTGCAGTTTAGTTCACAATATTGGTTGTCCCATCCTACCTCTGAATATGTATTGACATTGACTAACACATTCAAGTTTTTTTGTTATGAAAATTAGCATTCCTAAGGCTTTAAGTGCATGGATTGACATAGTTTGACAATTGGTATTTGTTGGTTTGAAGCGAAAAAATGAAATGTTGTTATGAAACGGGGTATGAATTGAGTCGATATATGAATTTTCATTCATGCATTTCATAACTCTGCTCTGAATTGGATGGTATGAACCATCGCATTATACATTTTCCTACGCTGAACTGTAGCTGCTACAAAAGCCAAGCTAAAAATTACTGCCGCAATTGAGTGTTTGCACGGACAAGAAGTTGATTCCATAACATTCCATTGTTTTGGAAATCTGTGTTGCAATCCGTTTATCGGCGTGTTGATGTTCACGCGTTGGTTCTCTGATTGTGATTACAATGTGAAATGCTAATTATTCTAGTTTTAAACAAAACATGTTAAATACTTCTATAGTTACATACCTCTTCAAATGATTGACAAGGTCAAGAGCTATTAAATTCAATTAATACATGCTACATACACCCGTGAACCGCGGTGGGTTGGGTGTGTTCCTTAGGTAATGTTTAGTGGGATGGGTCACGCTTACTGATATTGTGAATGGATTAAGAAATCGCTCTTCGAAAATATGCACTGTAATTGCGGAGAACTTGATTAGATTAGCGCATAGTTCTTATAAAACATGATTTTGGATTCGGAATAATTCATAATTCGCCGAGAGCTCATAAATAAGTGCAACCTGACATTGGACATGAGCGTAGTTAAAATGTTGCGACACAGCACAGTTTTGATACTACTGGTAATTTCAACACTTTTACCTGGTAAGATTTCATGTTTGCTAGAATCACAGTAGTAATGATTAACAATGTTATTTATTACAGCTTGTTGAATTGCTGGTGAAACTGGTAATATAATTCTCCAAAAATTAAATTATTTTAGGTCACAATGCCACAACCGGTCCGAGTGACGAACCAATTGCAGTTAACCCTGCCAACTTACCTGGTGGTAACCTCGCAGTTGAGTTTACACCAAGTCCAGCTTTTTTCCAGGATTTCAAGCCTCCATTTCCCACTAATGCATGGTGGTCAGGCCTGACCCTTGGTTGGCAATCCAATGTTCTTGCCGGACCTTTTCCTTTCCAATCCCGAACAGAAAATAGCGGCCTGCGATTTGGTGTATCTGAAAGTCGTCGCTTTGACGGAACTACGCTCCATCAGGAACCTGCCATGGACTGGGAAGCCAGTTTCACTGGAATGCCTCAAGATGCCAATGCCAGGAAAGCCACTTATTGGGATACGCAAGTCGTGTGTTTGGCCTACTTCAATGGAGGATCCAAAATGGACACATGCATGGTCCCAGGGTCACCGTACATGACATTTACTTTCACAGACGCCGCACCCGTATTCACGTCCTTGGAGGGTCCCGTGTCGAATTTGGACTGGGTTATTCCGGGTTCTAAGCTCAAGGTGACCACACTGGGCACTGAACTGACTACGTACATCTTCTATGCACTCGGCGGCGGGTTGGACCTTCAACTTGAAGGCAACGCCACTCACAGTACCCTCGTTTCGCCAACACCTTACACTGGCAGCATTCGTGTGGCTAAGGTAGTTAGGACTTCACCGGAAGAGCTCTTAGATAAACACGCGGAAGCGGTCCCGACTGGAGTGACGCTGTCCTACACGGTCACTGGAGATGTGAGCGAACAAACTTGGACGTGGACTGTTCAGGGAAACGCTGCTGATTTGGTCATCATGAGCTACCCTCATCATAGGTATTTTTTATTTACCAAAAGTTTCAAAAAAAAAAAAAAACTAGCTTCCACGATTATAACCGATTTCATTTATTTCATAGGAAAGTCTTGGTGAACCCAGTCTACACTGATGTCCAATACATGTCAATCAAGGGTATGATGAAAGGCGTTGTTGGAAACATATGGATCCAACGTCATGACCTCCCCACGACGAAATGGTTCGCACCACGTGACCCCGACCCGTCCTGTTTCCCAGAACTGAATAAAACGCTTCAAATTGAGGTCGATTCCCTTGAATTAGGCATCCCTGGTAATTATTACTTCTGGGGCGGGGAATTTGCTAAAGTGGCTCAACTGGCGACAATCGCAGAGCATATTGGTCGCCAGGACTTGATTCCAAAAATCGTGGAGGCCCTGAAGATCGTCGAACACTACTTTGACCCTGCGCATCCCGAACTCCTGGCTTACGAAACGGGCTGGGGCGGAGTTGTCTCTACCCTCGACGTCAATTCACAGATGTTCAACGATCATCACTTTACCTATGCCTACAGTCTTCATGGAGCTGCTGTCATTGGAAAGTATGATCCGGCATGGTTGGAACAGCATAAGGACTTTTTCTTACAGTACGTCAAGAATTAGAGTTTTTTAAAAGTTTCTCTTAATTTTAAAATTTTCAATCCACACGAGTCTATCAAAATCAAAATCGACTCTTCTGCGAGGTATATAAGCTTTATTCCTTCATTTACTGCAAAGACTACAAAGCAACAAAACTTGGATTCAACAGATGCGGCCCGGATATGATGACATGAAAGTCGTAGACCCGTGCACCTGTATATGATTTTATTGAAAATAAGTAGCTTTAATGAACGATTTTGTTTTGAAACCACAGACTGGCCCGAAACATAGCAAATCCATCCCCAAATGACCCACACTACGCGGTTACTCGTCACATGGACTTTTTCCATGGTCACTCATGGGCATCTGGTCTAGGAAATTCCGCTGGGGCCAGAGCTCAGGAGTCGAGCAGTGAAGCCATAAATGCCTACTACAGTCTCATCCTCTTCGCAGAAGCGATTGGAAATCAGCATCTTCTCGACTATTCTCGTATGCTACTGGCTATCGAGCTGGCCGGAGCCATACAATACTGGCATTTGTACCCTACAGTAAATGATCCGGATACACCATATCCAGAACAGGCTTTTAGGGATTTGGTGTCAGTTGGAAATCTATTGGATGCCTCTGTGGGAGCTTGGTTGTACTGGGGTGGACAGCGAATTCAAATTGCGGCAATTCAGCTCCTGCCCCTCACGCCCATTGGTAATCTCTACTTTGATGTCCCATGGATGGAACAGGTCCTGGATTATTGCATGGAGGAGATTCAAGACATTACCATTGGTGATTCTTTCAAATCAGGTAGATTTCTCTCTTTTATCAATTTTTAAAATGTGCAGCTGTCTGTACGATTCTTTCGTTATTTAAGGCTGGTCTCCACGATGCCGGGCTAATATCTGCTGCGATAGCCTACTACGTTTCACTAAACGCTGCGCTCCTCGTCCCAAAGTCGAGCGCGGAGAGTGTGGCCTATTCACAAACTAGGATTGAGAAGGAGAGGCAGGGCTGAGACGGAAATCGGCTATAAATTAATTAAATAGCGTGGTTATGGTCAAATAAGTAAACTCTCCTCCGTTAATACGAATCGTTGAGACTTCCTGTTTGGTGCTTTGGATTCAGGGTAAAATCATTGCCAATTTAAAAAAGCCAGATTTTCCATTACTTGTTACAGGTAAGAGTTATGCTCGCTTACATTTTGCACTAAATTCGATTTCAATTTAAATATTAAATTACTCAAACTAGGGAATATTTTTAGAAAATCTGGCTTGTTTATTTTGTAGAGCTGTTTGTTCTGAATCGATAGCACTAAATTCCAAGCCTGTACGGTTAATATTAACGGAAGAGAGTTAATTAGAGTTTTACGTGTAATCAGCATGGACTAAACAACGTGGTAAAGACCCTTAAGGGTACTGGTAACAACTTCGCATATCTCTGGTTGCACCCCCTGCAACCAGAGATTCGGGCCGAGTATGAACTTCTTTGAACAAAAGCTTCGCTTTTGCCGTTGACTAGCCTTGGTTTAGTCCATCAGTCATCAGTCCGAGTCAGACGTAAGGATAGTTCCAGCTCAATTCGCTTTTGCCGTTGACTAACCTTGGTTCAAAGCAGGGTATTTCCACTGTTTGTTTGTTTGTTGCCTGTCCTCCCCGCTATATATAGAGTGGAATTACCCTGGTTCAAAGTGTAAGTATTACAATTATTGCAATTCAGCGCGGTAACGCCGCTTGTGTACTCGCCTCTATATCATATCACACTAAACTTAACGAAATATGCATTCTATAATTTATACGTTTTTGTAAACCTGGTAATTGATGTTATTGGGTAGCCTGAATAAAGGGTTGTTTATATTCAAGTTATGTTAGGTGAGGGTGTTTAAAAATTTGAATGTACGGATGAGGAAAAATTTTATACATACTCCATTGATAAATCATAGTATTTTGTTTCAAAATTCATTTACCTTACACTCCATCCATGTACTGCAGCTGTGACATACTTCGTCGTAGCTTCTTGTCCATAACTGGTTTTTATGGTTGCCTGATTTTCGAAATGGAGATAGAGAAAACCAAAGTGTTTCTGAATTCGTGGTCACAAGTATCCATTTACCTATTTACCTTAATAATAGGAAATATGTTTTGTCTAATTTGGTACTAACAGTTGAAATGTTCGAGGTCCAGGAAGTGACCAAAGATGGACTCGAAATCTATCTGAACTGTCTTTGGAGATTGTTACAACTTTTGTGGATGGTATTTCCGTTCCACTTCTACATATTCATAGAAACCGAAACATCAATTGGGGAAGTCTGGCGATTCGAATCCACTTTCTTAAAATTTGCGGCAATTGCAGGCATCACGGGCTTGTTCTCGATCAGTATGTTAGCTATTGCAATCAACGTATCCAGTATATTTTTCTACGTAAACATGCCTTCAAAATGGCTGAAACAACTTAGTCGGTGAATAATTAAACCTATTAACTTAAAAGTTCTTTACGTCCCTAATACATGAAACATGAATCAAATATCTCAATGATTAATATATTTAGTGTATCTGATTCTCAATGTGTAGGAACAACCATGGATTTGAGAAGAAACAACAGCTCAAAATTATCTACAGAGCTTACAATCTACTACATTCAGAATTCTTGGAATGTTTCCTACTCAACCAATTCCTGCCAATAATAGTTTCGATAACTTATGTAGCTTTGATAGCATGCTACTTCATTGCTTTTAGAAATGAGAATCTAGTATTCGTATCTATTGTATTTGTAATTGGCTCAGCACTCTCAGGAGCTCTCAATATATGCTTTACCTTAGCTTACAATATTACCAAGTTCTCCGCAAAATTTTTGCACAATTTCGAAATGAGGACAAGCCGCGGTCGGGATGCAGCAGAGAATCGTCGATTCTTCAAATCATGTCAACCGATCTACACTTATATTGGAGAGTATACTCGTATAACAAGAAATACGTTTCCTTCAGTTATGCATGAAATAGTTATCAGCACAACTATCAGTCTGTTGTTGGCCATTCCTAGTTAAGTATTTATACCGAATTCACTTGCTGTCATACCTTGATGGTGTAATCAAACAACACATACCTTCACGGTATATTGCATAAAATACATACGGTAAATAATTCGGTTTCGGTGACATTTCTCCGTCTCTGACCAAATAAAATATTTATCCAAAGGCAAAAGAAATCCCGGCGTCGTGCTTAAAATTTAGTGTTAAGATTGAAAGCTTTATTTCAGATTATGCATAATTTATTATCAGATTATAGGTTACGTCTTCCTGGCAATTCAATAGTAGTACAAATATAAACCTGACTTTATTGTCGACTCACGTGGGGCGTCAGGTACAGGCGTACAATTCCTTCAATTCTCACGTCCAGATAACACAAAATCCAACATCTAACCATCCATCATTTTCCAACCTTTATCGCATTAAGGCTGCGCTAGTCCTCATTATAACTCCGTCATTTCTAAACGGATCGGGACGAATGAGGACATTTTGGAAATCGGAAGAGTTGCTCCACAACGCCTACTAAGTTTTAAAAAATCTCGTTCGCTCGAAAGTAAAATGGCGGACGAGGCTTAGCGGCGGAATTTTTTTAAGGAATTCTAACTTAGTAGGCGTTGTGCATTAAAAAATTAGCTTTCCAACAAGCCCTCACTCACTCCTGTAAGTTGAGAAATGTATGAGTTATAATGTAATTAGCGATTAAAAAAACTACTGGGATATACGCTGTTTTTTGGGTTTGATACCGTATTCACCACCCCCTACTCAGCATACGGCTCCAAAGCGTACTCCTTCCCAAATGTCTTTCGCTTGCATACTTGAAATACGGGTGGCGACCCCATAGCGGCGAACTGTCATTCGAACTGTCACAGAGCTATGAAAATGTTAAGCCAAGCAGTCAGGGGACAATGAATCATCAAAGTGAATAATCGACACTTTTAAAGTAAATTTATGTTTTCAGTATTTAAGTCTTCTTTTTTCATTGCAGATTCTATTTTCTCATTGCACGTTTATATATTTCCTCAAATAAACTAGGTAGTTAGATTATAGATGATTCTGCTGGCAGAATCTTCAGTGAAACTTTCATGAATTATATGGGCAAATTTAGACAATCATCAGTTTCATTAGACTAAAGTGTAAAGAAAATCATTTGATCTAGTCCAGACCTACAGTAACTGGTTCAACAAGCGTTTAACTAACACTAAGTTCACATGTTTAAGTGTTTAACTGTTAAACTTTGAAGTAGTAATATATTGAAATCGAGTTTGGCACTTGATACGTGACCTGCCATATAATATTGAAGAAATAAGGTCTTGGGAAGACTCGTACTTTTGATGTAACAGCTTGAAATTAACTGTAACATCTGTTTTGTACTTGTCTCCGGGTGTTACAGTCATTTCCCGCATTATTTCGACGTAATAACGCTTCGTTAGAGTATAACCTGGAGCACTTTGACTCCCGATATCGGAATAGTTACAAGATTTTAGAGTTGGGAAATGAATGTAACACTTTGAAGGCAGTTGTTTGCGGGTGTTACAATCATTTAATAACAAGCACTGTGTATAAACACAATTTTTTGCCAATAATATGATCTAGAACACGCTTCGCTCCGTCACAGCAGAATTTGCAAACATGATTATGGGTTTCATTTGTCAACAGGTTGAAGTCGAGCAAGTTTCGCTCCGCCACATAATATATTTTATACAACTTTGCTGGGCTGGAAGCTGGCCC
>JAQFYT010000271.1:0-29293 GCA_034694925.1 Ceratophysella denticulata
TAATTGTTGGCATGTCAATGTGCCGGTGTGCACTACTGTGTTGATAGACTTGTTTACAGGACGTGACGGACGGTCGCACGCTCGCACGCTCGGATTATTCTCTACGATTTTAATGTTAAGATTCTGTAGATTTCGGCAAGGCTATTCTTAAAACCTCACCTAATTTAACTGTTTGAAACAACCTGAAACCTAACGTTACCCGAATTATAGGAGTCTTGCAATGCGGTATACATTATTTTTTTATTATCAATCCTCAAGAATTAGGTTTTTAATTTCAAAGAATTGGTAGTACATTTACAAACGTTGGCATTATTGATACCGAAACCGAAACCTATATCATTTGCTTTGATGTCGTTTAATAATTTTACGTGCACTCTATCTAAACAAAACTAAATTGTCTCTGAATAGGTGTTGTCTCGTGGCGATATTATCAAAGCGTACTAAAAAAAAAGCCTCCATTTCTTCAGAGCATACATGGGTATGGGAAATATATAAACGTGCCATGAGAAAATAGAATCTGCCATGAAAAAGAAGACTTGTGCAATAAAATAAGTGCAATTAGGCAGTAAATTTGATTTTAGTCAGGTTAGGTTTAGGTTAAAAAACGTTACCGGACGAGATTGATCCGTTCTACAGGTTAGGTTAGATTTTTGAAATTCCAAAATGACCAACAACTAACCTAACCTTTGGAATTATAGACCAATTTTACTTATTGCAGCGTTCCATTTCCTATTGCAAAAGTCTTCTTTTTTATGGCATATTCTATTTTTACATGGCATCAAAAAATGCCACCCGTTTAATATTGATTCAGATATTGGAAAATGTATATATTGATTGTATTACAATTGATAAAAATGATACGATAGAATATATCGTGGAATAATTGAGACAAACAGCCCACGGAACTAGTCAAAGTCAGTCTTCAGTGATACGTTTTCAATACAGTCACCTAAAGTCCCACTTAACAACATTACAAAATTGAATGTTCCTTGTGTTGGTGCATTGAAATTTTACATAATGCTGGTTCTAAATTGTTTCATATGCTTAAAAAATAGATAGGGAATACAGGTATGACCGAAATGAAGCTTTGAAATATATCGTTCTAAATCAAAAATTATTTTGTCTCAGATGGGAATAATTATATGCGGAAGCAATTATAAACTCATGAACCAGTTTCAATACATGACCACACGGTGAGCTTTTTAAAAATTATTTTTGGGTCATGATTTGAAGTGCTACCTATGGATTTAAATAGAAGTTAGAAGTAGACAGACGAAACTAGTAAAGCTAATCTCGCATTGCAACTTGTGTGTTAGCTAGGAGATATGAACTTTACTACTGAAACTGGATATTACTGATAATATGGACGTTTGTCAAGTTGAAGTTGAGTGTGTCATGTATCATATGATGACAAATGCCAAACCTGAGCGGAGGTGGGCTGGCAGATAAAATTAAGCTAATCTCATCGTATTGCTGATAAGATATTTGCAACGAATCGCATATTACACTATTGTTTGAGCTCAGCATTGTCCTTCATATTTTCAAACCTTGTTGCAGTTTCCTGTTCCCGGTAATATAGAAATCACCAATTTTGTTTAGTAGACCATCCTGCGTTGAATCGAAAAGTGAAAACTGGTTACTGTATTTTGACAGCTGGCTTTTATTATTCCGAAGCGCTGAGAAAGTTCATACAGAACGATACGGAATACTAATAATTAATAATCCAGCAATTGCTCAGTAGATTTATGGTAACATGCTTCTGATATACCTTATATTGAAATCTTTTAATCATTCCAACGTACCTATTGTTCAAATCACTATTTTGTTGCGGTAGGGAAACTTTTGGTCATCTAAGAAGGGTAGCCATGGGGCAGACTCTAATCGACGAATCTATGTTGGTACGGTTCCTGAAATTGACGAAGATGGACCGGGACCCGGATGGAGTGGAAGACGAAAAACAACGCGCGACAGTCTTAACAATTCATCATTTCGTCGACCGCGTCGGTCTCAAGAGGTGGATACAGATACTCTCAATCCAGACATTAAAACCACAGTTCGTCGAACCAGTACTTTAACAAGAGAGAAACGGAAATCCAGGTTTGCAAAATTTATGATGAATTCTATTTCTGTGATAAAATCCGTACATTGTTTATTCTTATATTGAGTTTCCAAAATTTTACTTAACATTGATAATTTGAAAAAAAAATTCTATGAAAGGCAGGATGGCTCGAGGATTGGAACAGGAACGTTAGGTCAAGAATCCAAGTTTCCTAGTAATTATATTAGGACTTCAAGGGTAGGTACTACTTATATTTATCAAATCATAATTTTATAGCCGTCATTGTTTATATAAATTTACTTCATTATTTAAATCTACCGAATACGTTTACATTGAAGTACACAGTATGGACGTTTTTGCCAAAGAATCTGTTGGAACAATTTCGTCGATTCGTAAATTTTTACTTCCTGTGTGTCACCGTACTTCAGGTAACTACACGACGCTGTGACATGCTTGTTTACAGTATTGTATTACTAGTATTTAAATTAGATAAACACGAAACTATCCTGTTTACACGCACTTATTTCATTGCTCATTCTTCCTGACAGTATATCATCGATAGTCCAGAATCCCCAGTATCTTCTACGTTAGGATTTCTATTTGTCATCTGCGTAACGGCTGTGAAACAAGGATATGAGGACTGGCTTCGTCATCGAGCAGATGACGCCGTGAATAATTTGCAAGTTCATATTGTGGTCAATGGAAAGCTTGAAGTGAGTAACACGAAAGGCATTGCCCCTTTTAATCTCATGAATTTATTATACTTGCATTTGAATGTGCATTTGAATTACTGTACAAATAAATTACTAATGCGTTTCGCGCTGACGTATTCGAGATGGTTCATTTACTTGTTAGGTATATACTTTTTCAGAAAGCTAAATCCAAAGACCTCAAGGTAGGTCACATTGTGAAATTAGAGAACGAAGACCCGGTTCCAGCGGACGTACTCGTATTGTCTTCAAGTGATGACTTTCACCGATGTCAAATCACAACTGCTAATTTGGATGGAGAAACGAATCTTAAGGTTTTAAAATTGAATTCATATTCCAATTATGTACTGGCATCCGAACCAGTATGAAAATAACTTTTACGAAACTAATTGTAACATTTGAATATCTAGATGCGCTATTGTCCATCCGGGCTGCCAAGATTAGAGAGCCCTTCCGACTTTCTTCAGCTCAACGCCGTGATGGAGTGTGAACAGCCCAATGCGGAGCTGTACTCATTCAACGGGAATTTACTCATCCTACAAGATAAGCCAGCAGAAAGTACATCAATATATAAGCACAAACGTGTAAAATCAAAGACAAGCAGTAAAAGCGACGGTTCTGGTTCACAATCTTCCGGTAGTTCAATATCTACGCGTCTTCGTAGAACTGTTCGTACACTCACACTAAGTATTGTGCCATAAGCATTGTACGAAACCCAGAATGTTATTAATTTCAATACAATTTGATTTATGGTTAGATAAGGAATTCACTTCAACCCAAAAGCAGCGAAGATGGGGAATCAGGTATGGTGAATGCCACGAGTTCCACATCAAAGTTTCTTCAGGTTCCCATATCAATGGAAAACGTAATTCTGCGAGGAACGAAAGTAAAGAATACAGACTACGTTTTCGGACTTATAGTGTACACTGGAGAAGACACTCGATTGGCTCAAAATTCTAAGAAAACTAGCTCAAAATTTTCGACAATCGACAGGTACTTTGGTGAAATTCAAGTTAACAATGACGTTAACAAGGTGCTGATTTTTATTATATGGAATTACCAGGTCTATAAATTCATTTCTGTTCCTGGTAATGGGATTTCTGATATTCAGTATCTCGCTCTATACTGGCCTTCATTTTCTCTACCTGACGAAGGACTATGTGGGTAAGGTTTTTGTTATTTGATACACGTTGTTTTCGTGAATTAACACAATAAAAAAAACTACTTTGTGCTAGATGACGAGAAGGCCTGGTACCTACCTGATTTGTTAGGAATGGATTTCGTCTACGGTTTGGAAATCTTGTTCTCCTTTCTTGTGCTGTTCTATTACATAATACCGCTGTCCCTGTACGTGACCATAGGTACCTTGGCTGATAGATACAATGAAATCATTTATCCCAATAACCGTTTCCTCGTCTTAAATGCTCATGTATTCCTAATTCCTACCTAAAGAAATCCAGACATTCTTCGGTTCCATGTTCTTCGTTTGGGATGACGAAATGAAGTGTCCGAATACTGGTGCTCCACCGCTGTGCAATACTTCGGATTTAAACGAAGAGCTGGGACAAATCGAGTATTTATTCTCGGACAAAACAGGAACACTCACAGAGAATGTTATGCAGTTCCAATGCTGCTCAGTGGACGCCAAACGATTTGATTTCCAACCGGGGATACACCAACTTGTTTCCCATGATGAGGCACGGGTGGTTGATTTGATCGATCCGAGGTGTTCGAAGGTTAAACGATTTCTAACAGCACTGGCTTTGTGTCACACTGTTCAAGTAATTCCAGCGGCAGCGCGGATAGGAAAATCTGGGACTGATTCTGAAAAAACACAGTCAAAGGGCATGCTCTCAAAAATTACGGCTTCTAGCACGTCCTTATTTCGCACGGATCGAAACGAAACCTTTCGAGACCAAGGGTCGGGTTTCAATGGTGAAGATTGGGAATTTCAAGCTAGTAGCCCGGATGAGAAAGCCCTGTTGGAGGCTTGTCATTAGTAAGGCTGTCAAGTCAAGAGCTGATATTGGTTTAAAATTAGTATTAATGAGTTCTGACCAGTAACTCGTATCAATATCATAATTTTAGCCTTGGCGTCAAATTCTTGAGCGATAAGGAAGACGTTCTAACTCTGGATATTTGTGGTGTTGAAGAAACATATAAACGGCATTTCGTTCTGGAATTTGACTCCGGTAAGTTAATGATATTTAGATCCATCACAAGGGAAATACTTTTCAGACCGTGTTATTCTTATTTCCAGATCGAAAGTGCATGTCCGTAATTGTAGAAGACGCTTCAGGGGATATCTGGCTCCTCTCAAAAGGAGCAGAGTCTGCCTTGCTTCCCCGCGGGGTGTCAGGAGAAATTCAGAAATCATTTGAACACGTTGATGATTTTGCTCAAATGGGTCTGCGGACTTTGGCGGTGACAGAAAAAAAATTGACCCGTGTCGAATTAGAAGAATTTACAGTTCAATTAAATGCCACTAGACGCCTAGTGAAAGACAGGGAGGAGAAAATGAGAGCATTGTACCATTCTATGGAATCAGAGTTGCATGTCTTGGGTGCAACTGGGGTTGAAGATCAGTTGCAGGATGGAGTGCGTGAAACTCTGGAAGCACTTGGTGAAGCTGGAATTCGGGTTTGGATGCTAACCGGTGACAAGGTTGAGACGGCTGTGAACGTGGCAGTTGCCTGTGGGCTACTTAATACAAACTCAAAGAAAGTAATGGTCACCGGATTCAAGTCCGGTGACCGTGTTACAGAGCATCTGGAAAGCATTAGGTAAGCTTGATACGATACCTATGAAGAAAATTATTGGAATATCACATAAGTGAAGAATATTAACTAAATTAAGCCGTTACTTATAATCAGGTCAAATTCGATGCCAGAAGACAATTCAACTTTTGTAATTGATGGAGAAAGTTTGGCACTGGCTCATAAGCATTGTAGGGATTTACTTTGTTCAGTGCTAATGAGCGCCTTCAGGGTTGTTTGTTGTCGAATGGCACCGCTGCAAAAGGCTCAGGTAATCTACAGCAGAAAAGCATTACTGCATTCTGGATTTAAATAGAAGCAATATTTTCATCCATTATTGAACTGCGTGTACAAATGCGTTTAGGTAGTCACAATGGTGAAAACGACACCAGATCACCCAATTACTGCCGCTGTTGGGGACGGCGCAAATGACGTTGCAATGATTCAGGAAGCTCATATTGGGCTTGGTAAGCAATAAGCATGAACCTACCAAACTGCAGGATTCCGTGTTCCAGCCAGCAGCGTGTGAAAAAATATGACGTAGCAATACTTTTTTATTTCAGGAATCCTGGGCAAAGAAGGACGTCAGGCTGCACGATGTGCAGACTTTGCTCTGGCCCGATTTTCCTTTCTGAAGCGCGCTATACTTGTCCATGGACACTGGTACTACGTACGGCTGTCGACGCTTGTCCTGTTTTTCTTCTACAAGAACATTACCTTCATACTTCCACCAGCCTACTCTTGTTTTAATTCCGCTTTCTCAACCCAGAGTTTATTCAATTCATTCTTCATGACTTTCTTCAATATTTTCTTCACTTCAGCTCCTATTCTTGCCTACGCACTTCAAGAACAGCCGATTACCGTTCAAAAATTAATGGCGGAACCGGAATTGTACAAAACCCTGTCGCGAAATAATCTATTGTCCTGGTACAAGTTCATGGGGTGGGTTTTAATAGGAGTTTGGCACTCTGGCCTCTGCTATTTTATTCCGTACTTTGTTATGAATAATCTGAGGGGTTCCTCGGATTGGTACTCATTCGGAGTATTCATTGTCTGCAGCGTTGTGGTCGTAACTAATGTCATGGTAAGAATTTCAAAATTTCTTAAAATCAAGGGCGTATTCAGCATCGGGGCCGCTCTTATTTCCCTTCAAATACTGCATAAAGTTTCGAAAATAGGTCTTTTTAAGCAAAAAGTTAATTTTAAATAATTTATAAGCGCAGGCAGAGTCTGTGCAGCATTGCAGCATTTTTAGCAGCACCATTGCCCTATTGTCCTTATGGATCAAGAGTGTGCGAAGGCATTGGATAGTACTGTACTAATTTTTCGAAATATTGTTTCAAACAGTTACTGAGTCGCACAAGGTACATGACGGGTTGGACACTCTTCTCGCATTGTTTTTCGTATTTGACGTTCTTTGGAATGTCATCAGTTTTCATGGAAGTTGATTTGTAAGTTCAAAATTACGCTGTATATTGTTTTCCATACTAATCCAATACATTCATTAACAGAACATCGTTGCTGATTGATCCCGGACAATTACGCCACACCTTTTACACTCTTCACGCTGAGATTCTGTTCTGGTTGGCGATGCTGCTGATCACCATCCTTACCCTAATGCCTGACATCACTTTGAAGTACGTCAGGCTAACCTTAAAGCACCGAAGGGAAAGGAGATCGTGATAAAACGTACCTGATACATAACAAATACAATAAAACTACAAACTCGCCTATAAATAAATGAAAATGAACTATTTTACTAATGTATTGTGTTCTCACTACAGATTCAGATTGAACTTTATTTCTACATATTTAGGATATTTGCAATAAACGTTCTCAGGATAGTCGGCCTAATTATATGACGGAAGTTAAATTGTAGCAAGAATTGCGGAGAATTATACCCTTTATCAGCGAATTAACCTGGGCGTCGACAGACTTACTTACGTCAAATTCAATTTAAGCCGTTTTAGAATTAGTCACACCTCTTCAAAACATCCTAGATAGGTTGGAGATTGGTATTTATTGCGTAGTCGGTAATTTACTGTATAAAATACGGTTACATGTCATTTCGCCTTGTTTTTTTCGCCTCCGGTCTTTTCACCTCGGTCTTTTCGGCTCCCGGTCTTTTCGCCCTGTGACCGGTTCGCCTTGTAAAATCCTTGCCTTGATTAGAGTTAACCCATGCTAGAATTACAAAACGATCCTAGTATTGCAATTATAATCGCTGTATTGTTGAATCCAGCATTATAACGAATGTGAAGTAGTAACAAATAACATCAGCGCGCGTCTAAAAACCTAACCTAACATAACTTTGAACATTGTAACCAATAAGCTAGGCAAGTAGCGCGCGCGCGCCTCTGTGTGAGCGTCGAGATGCCGAGGCCAAAAAACCGCAAGGTGAAAAAAACACGACGCGAAAAGACCAGACACGATAAAATGCAGCTACGTTGGCACCAAAACTGATTTTCAGTATGAATGATAATTAATTTCAACCTTGACGATTCGCAGTTAGGCGTTGATAAAATCGTTAATCCGACTACTAAACAACCCGCAAAGGAACCATTAACTCATCAACATTTAGATATCAAAGGTCCAGGAATAAACCCACGCGATAAGTATTATATTGGATTTGTAATGACGGACTAGAATTCGCAATCAATTTCATACATCGTATTTACCTATATAATTTAATACTTTCAAAAATTGGAATAATTGCTGTTATCACTCACTAATAAGCTAAGGATTAGCTAAATTTCAATCTTATTATCAGTAAATGCCTTTACGATTACACATCCAGCCCGCATTCTCCTGGAAAATTGTTAAGTCCTATGTATAAATAGAACTCACATAAAAAAATTCGACTGGACTTTCGGTTTATTCCCGTTAAGTGATAATCCGTAAACTATAGGTTCAATTAATAGAAAAGTTCTTAAAAACAAACAAAATGGATGAAAAAACAGTCACGCCATTAATGGATATGGCACGCGACCGTGCTAGCCTCCGGAATTCAAATCTAACATCAGCCTTGGCCGAATTTCTTGGGACATTTATACTTTGCGTATGTGACTTTAAGGGCTAGAGTTAAAAGCTAAGCCATGAGGAACAATTTACAGTTCAATTCAATATGTGGTTTTAAATATTTCAATACTTGTATCGTTATGTATGTAGCTATTTGCTGTTGGCGCGGGTTGTCAAGCTATACTTGTGTCTGATACATTCCTAATGCCTGTTCTGGGTGGAATAATTGGTTTGATGGTAGCTATCGTTATTTGTGGCGGTGCATCCGGTAAGTTAAATAAACTTAGTAAACCATATAGTTCAATTAGTGATTAGTGTAATTTCGGAATCAATTTTTGATTTTTTGAACAATTGAACACAGGAGCTCACATCAATCCAGCAGTTACCTTAGGAGTAGCTTTATCCGGCGGAATGAGCTGGATTAAAGTTCCGATCTACTGGCTCGCACAATTATTTGGAGCTTACTTGGGTTCCGGTCTGGCGTATTCTCTTTATATCAGTAAGTGTACATAGTCGAGCTGATTTAATTGATTTAGTTCAGTAGGCATAGTATTCACTTAAACTTAAACGAAATAATAGGAACCCTTAAAAACAGTCTCCCTTTCGGGAGCGTGTGTAAGGAAGACCTAACGCGCTGCCCTCGTTTTGCCGGGGCCTTTGCCCCACCCCCAAACGACGAAGTTGGAATCGCATTTGCGGATCAGGTAGGGCACATTATTTGTACTGAATGACATTTGCTAATTCTCCGCCAGTACTAATTAATTCCCTGGTTGAAGGTTATTGGAACGGCCATCTTGGTAATGGTAATTCTTGCTGCCATTGACCAACGGAATATGAAAATTCCAACCTACTGCTATGGACCACTATTTGCTATTACAATTGCTGGACTGAATTTTGCATTTGGAGTAAATGCTGGTGGAGTGCTCAATCCAGCGAGGGACATTAGTGCCAGGATAATGGCCGTTAGCGTCGGGTTCAGGGCCAAAGATGTATTCGTATTTTCTAAACCGTAATTCCCAGACATATAATAGAGAAGAACTCATACTTTTGATCAGACATGCATGTTCCTTTGAATACGCAAGTTATTATGTCTGTGTTAACAGGACCGGAGATTCACATTATTGGCTTGCACCATTATTCGGGCCACTGCTTGGTGGGGCTTTGGCAGCTGTGGTTTATATTGGATTTATTGCAGCTCATTTGAAGGACGAGAAACGGGAAGCAAAGCCAACCCGTTATAATGACGCCAATGATAACGCTTAAGATTACCGGAGCTTAAAATCCATTTCTAGCTGGAAATTTTATTATACATAATAAACTAGATCAGTGCCGGAGTCACTCAAATGGCCTCACTCAATTGATAATTGAGTGAGGCCATTTATTCTACAAATTATTCCACAAATTTTCTTCACTGGCTATAAAAATGAAACGTAAAAACCAAATTTATTATTTAGGACGCTCTGGACCACGAGTTTAGTACCGCAGTGTTAACTCAAGGAAGCCTCTTATTTCCACAAACAGTAATCTAAAAACCCTAACCTCATAAAGTAATCAATCAAACCATGAGATCGGAACTTATTATTACAGCGACGCTCAATTGGTATATGTCGCTCAAAAGTCCCATGCACCTGATTCAGGTTAGAGAACAATGAGCCTTCGGCCCGTGGTCGTTGACGCGATTACCGGAACGCGTAAGTAGCTCATGGAATCTTAACAGTTCGTGTTGATGACAAAGCGCCACTGACATAGCCCCCCGACTTCGATTAAACCCGAAGTGCTTTTGAGAAGACTAACCTATTTATGGTTAGACATTCCAACGTTTAAGGTCTATTTTGACTACTTTTTAAAAATTGGCTCGATATTATTTTGATTTAAAAACAAACAGGCATCGCAATGTTCACCAAAGAGTACATTAAAAAAGTTTCAGACTAATCGGTTGTTAAAAAACCTGAAAAAGTTCGGTGGAAATCGGTCAATCAGGCTGTCATTTTTGACAATAGTGTTTTTGGACGACTTTCGCGATTTTTTAAAAATTGGCGGGAAATTATCTTGAATTTGTTTCAAAGTCCAGCTCAAAATGTTCACCAGAGGTGACACAAACTTTCAAAAGAGGCTCATTAGGTCGTAATTGTATAGTGGACAGGCAAACTTTTAAAATAGGCTCCTTGGGTTCTAAGGACGACAGATAAGCTTTTAAAATAAGCTCAAAGAGGCTATATGGGGGACAGAGAAACTTTCAAAATAGCCTCATCGTATAGGGACAGACAAATTTTCAAAATAGGCTCATCGGGGAATTAATCTTTTTAAATTAAATCTGTCGCGTGGGGGGACAGACTAAAACCGGGCTGCAAGAACCTTCGTTCGGCCATAATTACAGTAAATACCTTAAGCCTGTATACAGCTTCATGACTCACTGAACTACCAAGCATTTTAATAATTTATCGTTTCTACGTGTTGACAGTACTTTTTGGTGAGATTATTTCTGCCTCGGTTCTGAAATACACAAATCTGAAACAGATAAGAATAGACGTTAATATTTTATAGCTATTTATGGAATTATAATTAAGCGTATTCTAATTTTAAATCAATAAAACTATCTGTACGACATGTTAAACATATACATATTATACATACATACCAAGTTTAGAAGTACCTATAAGGGCAGGCTCAAACTTACATGCATATGGAAAAATACAACTAGGCAAAAGTTTTTGACCAGTTTCAGAAATGATGGCCGTTTGAGCGAAACTCCGCCATCCCCAAAGAGCATGAACGCTGGTACACGAGTCAGAGTAAGATTGATAAAAACTTTTGGGCTGTCACCGCAGGAATCAAATTGGCCACACGACACGGGTATTAACCCGTATCAACTTTAGTTTAGCATTTAAGTTGTCAGTGGCAGTAACATTATGTCCTAAAATGTTGGGCACAAAGCTCAAAAATAATAATAAGGTAAGTAGGTAGGTACATGACATTTACATTTTTATATTTTCAGTCATACCCAAATTTCTCAGTAAAACGTCAATAGCAAGTAAATTAGGATGTCAGTTATCAACCTCACAACTGTTAGTTTCGTGTTTTGTCTGTAAATAAATACGCTTGCTAGTCTGCAACTCAATGGTTGACAGGATTGAACGAATGCTCGGGAATATACCAGTGTCCTTGATTTGTAGCCCATTATTGACATTTCCAACTCCATTTGTATAATGCGATGTTTCAACTGCTCTGGCCTGAACTTTAATGCCAGCTCGTTGACACTTGCCATGGCCCAAGTGGAAGTCATGTCTTCCCCAAACGTGACGACCACCATGAGTCCCATGAACACGTAAGGCATTAGGGGGAGTCTGTGGTAAAGACGAATCACGCTGTACATGCTGATAATGCCATTGATTTGTGTGATGGTCTTAAACACAGGTACAACCAGAGTAGCAAACGTTAGGTTGTACAAGTTTCCCAACAGAGTTAGAATCCGATATATTTCGAAGGATGCGTCATGAAGTTCTGGGTTTGAAGATTTAGATATATCGACACTATAAATTACAAGATTATTGATGCGTTTAAGCCAAAATCTTGTTGAAAAGATATGCATGAAGACGAGCAAGACACAGATCATATGAATAACGACGCCTTTGGCAATAAGCCCGGCTTCAAATAAGTACATAGCAATCCAGGTCCAGTTATTCTGCATCCAGCCTGGGAATACTGAGTAGATGTAGTATAGGTTGTTGGGCATGACCAGAAATACCAGTGGTAGGAGTACGATGAATAGAATGAGTCCAAAATCCAAAATTCTGATGAGTTTTTCACGAATATTTGGGGGAAGATATTCTGAGCCAAAATATTCCGTCCCTGTAAGTATTTTTAAATGTACGAAATTAATATTCCGTATATTATAAAAATTGGAGTTTTAACTTTGACTTACCAAATTTTTTATTGAAGTAAATAATTTGGTTGAACCATGCAACCCATTCTTCTGCATATATTAAAGTACTAAACGTACAAGCTGTAAGACACGTGTGCACCACAATGTAAAATATATGGAACACTAATGAAACGGCTTTCTTTCTCAACTCACTTTCACTGCTGTAGTCATAACCAAATCCTGGGAAAAGCCGAACAATGGCGAAAATGTTGTACAAAAGTTGAAGTAGGAGGCTGAGGTAAACGCAAATTATGCGTCTTCGAGATTTTGTTATAGTTAAAAGTCTCTTGCCATTCTTATTCCAGTCAAAGGGAAAACAATACGTTACCGTTGCTAAATAAGCGTATCGCTCAACGATGATATATTCTTCTTTTGTCAGCATATTGTTCTATAAGCATACGGAATTCTTGAATCAATTAGAATAACTCTTCTTCGCAACAGACAGTGTTTACTCAAGCTTCAAGTTTTATGGAATCAAATTTTTGGAAATTACTTTGAATATTTATAGTCACAGCAATTTAAATTATTACTTTTCATATTTTCAGCAAGTCCTTATAATACCAGGTCCACGTACTTATAATTACAATCAAGTGTCCTGATTACAGTCATGTCATCACGGCACGGGGTTTTAAATGAATGTAGTTAATGTAAGTTAACTATAAAGGATATGTAATTAAGTAGATAATAGGCCGGTTGTCAGTATAGAGTCGCGTTAATAGAAAATTGGATATCCGATTCTCTACCTAATAATCAAATTTTCATCTAAAATTGGGCTAGGACGCCCCTTCAGAAATTGATATTTTACAAACTTGGTCGCGTCGATGGGTAAATTAGATTGATTTTTATGCCTCTTCATTGCTGTGTGCATTTAGAAAAGCTTAATAAAACTGCATAGTGACAATATTTGAGTTGATTAAAAAAATGAACTGATACGTTTAGTTACTGGCAGAATGAATTGAATGGGCAATTAGGGTCGTTTGAGCCGCGGATATTTGATCATTGGAGGTGTGAAACTGGTTAAGGGTATCCAAAAATGGAAGCAAGCACCCGATGCACGTTAAAGTAAGGCACCAGGACTACACCCAGCTCCATGGATTTAATTCAGGTTAAACTAGGTACGTTTCTTTGACACTCAGTTTAATTTAATTAGGTTAAAATGTGAAATTAGGTTACGCTTCAGAATATGAACACAATGTGGTGGTCCAACTACCACTGATATGCTCCAAGCCCCAAAATTACTAAGGCTCGTTCCAGACCCAAATATCCGAGGCTCAATTATCTTACAATCATACAAGTTTTGAATGATGGTAATTATTTTTACTTAATTTCAAACGTGTAATTTAATGCATCTCAGATATTAAAATAACTTGGTATTTTCATTTATTCTAAGTACATTTATACTGGCGCATAGGCATCGTTAAGTTTTAAATACAAATTTATCTTATTCAATTTCGAAATCTCTAAGGGCTGAATTATTAAACCAATTTAAAATTCAATGATTAAGCTCGTGTTTCTTAAAATAGCTTAAAAATAATCTACCCCGATTCAGAATTTGCATTCTTGATGTATTCAGGAACAGTAAATTCAAGGACATCTTTTGCGTTCATCTTCGAGCTGCTTCATTCATTGTCATGTTTAATTAAACTAAATCTAAAATAAACTAGATTGTTTAAACTTAAGTAAAGACTTGACACAATTCTGGTATACAATGACACAATGTCAATAAAACGTAACAAATGCAATATGCATTCAGTACTTCTTCGAAGCAAAACCGCATCAAAGTATAGCTAAATAGAATAATAAAAGCATTGCATATATGAGATCTAATCAACGTTTAAACATACCCGTGAGTCCTTGTATTGACTTAACATATGGTATACTGGGATAAAGATTGGTAGGAAAAGTAATTAATCTAATATACTATACAAATACAGACACACGGCTAAGTATTTTATTCTACTTATATGACTTCCGACAACTCCAAATAAGTGTTCCTTTGATCATTTCAATACACGTTTGCCGAAATTGCTTCCCTGTCCAAAAGTAAACAATAAAGTTCACTGCGGAATTAACGGAAGGCAGGATTTCTACAATACTGTTGCAAAGCCCGTCAAAATAACAGAAATAACTGATTGTGATCGGCCGTAACGTTGTGACTGGTATCATCGTGCTGTTTGTTTGTTCAGCTGATTCTTGAACAATCGGATCGATCGTGGTACGGAAAATAGAAAGAATTGCACATATTAATTTGGATAAATAACAGACACCGTAGACACAAAATGTTGCAATTAACATTTCCGTAATGCTTCCTTCAACAGTTTTTGATGGAGCCGCACCGTAACTTGAGGAACTGGAAGTGCTTGCGATTCGCTTTCGTTTTTTGGATGCACTTCTAACCTGTTACAAAAATAATGAATTATATACGTACTGTCGTAGAATCTTAGATAGATTAATTATTTAAAACAATGAAATAGGCTATGATCTCACCTTCATGCAAATCTTGAAATTCAAAGCCGTTGAGATGATGAGTGGAATTATTAGTTGAAAGCAAGTCTTAACCCAAGTTTCGTACACATCCAGGAAACGGTACGCCGATGTCGGTGATTCTGCTGCAAATGTCTTTTTAATGGAAAGTTCCGGGAAAATATAAACTAACAATTTCGGCAATGCAAAAATCAGAGAAAATACAATGATTGCGACTATTGTAATGAGATTTCTGCGAAACGTGAGATATCGAAGAGCCTGAAATGGCAGACAGACTGCTATGAATCTATTAACGGCAATAATGATTGTGAAGTATATTGAGGCAGTTTCACCTAAAAATGGGAAGAAAATCAGAATTCTAAATTCAAACTTTAACGACAAAAAACAAACACCATAAACCGTGATAACAAATTGTAATTACCTACAACCGAAAAGTAGAGCAAAACTGGATGAGATCCCAATGAATAACGAATTCCTACTGACTGAATATTTCTTGTGAAAAATTGAATCAAGTAATTGACGCTATTAATGAAAAGCTGCGTCACGAGAAATAATGAATCCGCTATTGCAAGCGCCATCAGTATCAATGTTATCGATGATAACATTTTCGGTTTCTTCAATACAAGAATACTGATAAAGTTTCCCATTATTCCAAATACACAAATTGGAGTGATCAGAAAACCCTTAAAAATATACTTTGTAAGGTCTGGATAGATGTGACTCTGATTCGAATTCAAGCTCTTTCCTGGTGTACCACTGAATGTAATATTTATATCCATTGTCAAATGGCACGACAATAGTATTTGTAATACTACTGTTATCACACATTCTGTGTCCAAGTTCCGTGGTCTACTAAACACTAATTACTACGAGCGTGCCTTATATAGAGTATAGAGCCGTGGAACAGCCTGGTAGAGTTTCTAATGAAACGCAGTTTAATCTAATATTTATCTAGTTTGTTTTGCTTCAGCACAAGATGCCATTTACCAAGAGAATATTACGTATAGACATATTTTGAGAATAATGTTTCAGTCATGATTTATTCATGTCAAATGTGTCACACTATTTTGAGCTACAGCCAGAAGTCTGTTTACTAAGTATGGCTCAATTCAAACTTGCAATGCAATTTAAATAAATATCTGCATCGTTTAAACTCTGTTTAGAATTTAAATGAATGTTTATTCCTGTATTAATATTAAGCAATAATAAAAACAATACTTTATGACGGCTTGAGGAATCAAAAACGTGCTGTAAGTGTCGCTTGTATGAAGGCTTGAGGCTTGTACTGCAGCATCTAAAAGTGACGATGGACGACGACTGATCGCATCAGTCCCTTATAGGCTAATAAGGAAGTATATACCTACGCAGTGGGTGTCGAGTGTAGCTTGTAAGGCCTGTCCACCCACAACTTGTTATTGTTTACATTCGCCATCACACATTTCCAGCTTGATTTTAGCTTAGGTCCGTTTATTTCCTATTACTGTATGTATGCATCTTTCCGCTTGAGTAGGAATGATGCCGCTATCCAATTTAGTCGTAGACTTCCTGAATACCAAATTATATTCAGCGACTACTACAGTTATACTACAAGAACTCGTATTCTGATATATTCAAGCTCCATGAAGTATGTCGACAATACAAGTACTTTTCCACGTATAACACTTCAAAATATCATACAAATAAAGATATTAAACGTTCTTAAAATTAAATAGCTCTATTAAAAATTACAACTTTATAAGATTTAGAGATTTACGTCAACGCTGTATTCAAACCACAATTATAACTTACAGAGACGTAGAGTACATCTCATTGTGTCGAAATATAACCTTTAATACATCCGCGGAAAAACCCTGTAACTATTGAGTAAACTCGAAGTATTGTCACTAAACATTCAAAGGTTAGCTAATCTGGAAGATAAACGTAATGTGGCATAATAGTTTGGAAAAGTTCAGGAGTAAAATGATAAGCATGTAGGCTAGTAAATATTTATCTTGCTGTTGGCAGCTAATATTCAGGTGTTCGTGCTTTTATATTTCCTGACCTATGTTGGGTTTGGGTGTGTCTCTTCACAATCCACACACTTTCATCAACTTTCTCCTGCCTTTTCACTTCATTACTGCTCACAGTACAGTGTTCAAACTAAAATTTTATATTTACATGAGTTTCTCTACAAAAACGTGACGAATGATCATTGCATGAGAAAATTTTCATGGCATGATCATATGCACCGCAAGATTATACAATTTTATTAGAAGAAATAACCCGGAATAGTATCTTTCTCGTATACTGTATAATGTATGGGGGTAAGTGAATTAAACTGACCAGATGAACATGAAAGATATAGGTTCTGCAGATCAGACCATAGTCTGATGCATACGGTGCAATGCATGGGCTAAGTTTATCATATCATTAATTATATACGTTATTGCTCGGCGCCACCAAACATTTCGGCCTGGTCGCTAGTCAAATATTCAGCTAGGTAGAACTTGTATCGAAATCAGCGTAACATGGTTCCATAAATCATTAGTGAATTTTAAAAAGTGCAACTCTTCGAAATTCTTCAATTATGTGTTGTAGATTGAATCCATGTTGCCTGTGTACAGCGGAAATTGGGTTATACATCCTCTCGTTAACAAATTCGGTAAGCGTAATGCATTTTATTGCAATCAAGGTTATCAGGCGAAAGTCAATTCATGTTTTTGTTTGCTTACCTAATTACAGATGGTTTTGACAGCTGCTGTCGTGGTTGGAGTAATACAATTTCATACTGCCTATCCGTATTTCAGTTCACCTGAAGAAGATATGCCAATTTGTAAGAGTAATTAGAATATTTTAGTAGTTGTAACAGAATTAACAGAGTTTATGCATTTCAATGTTTTCAGACGAGAAAATACTTTACGCAGCGTATTTGTCACTATATACTCTGTATTTATTGATTGAAATTGGACTCAGGGAATACCTGTATAAAGCTATGGATTTGGTAAGGTTATTGACTAACTGGGTATTTACAGCTATCTGGAGATTTAATTTGATAATAAGTAATGAACACACAGACGCGTGAACTGAAAATACGACGTTGTCGGAGATGGATTTGGTCGAAAGTGATTTCGGTCGTATTACTCGGTAACCCTGCGATTGTGCTGCATCTTTATCTGGAAATGACATCTTTCAAGATTATTATGTACAGCCTGTGTAGTTTGTATCAGTACTATTATATTTGGGTCGTTTATCATTATACATTGGAAATCGAAAAGGAATTCAGGGAATCGAGTATAATAACACCCAGTAATAATTCTACAAATCCTCGCAAATCTCTCAAGCGACAGGAAAATATTGAAATTCAGACTGCTTGACAACTCAGTAGAAGCTGGGACTGGTACCGTTTGATTATCTCATGATGATATACTCATTAAAATAGGTTTAATAATTGCATTTTTAAGTTTCCGCATAATTAAATGGAACTATGTATATCGTATGTTCAGAGGATGCAGCATTTGCTTACTCGGCATTAAATACTTGATCAAAACCTATAGGTGGTATACTTGTATTTACTTGTTTTATGATTGCCACCGATGTATTAAACTAAATACAAGTTATTATATTTCACATGTGTGAAATAAAATTTATCGAAGAAACAAGTATTTGCCACCAGAACAAACGAATGAACGAATTTGCATCTTTACATTGCATGTATCCTCACATTGGTACATTTACGTTTATCTCTACATGAAATGTATGCAAGTTTATGACAAGCTTGTATTTCATAAATGAAAACTTTGCACGTTAAACTAAACTTCACCTAACTTGACATAATTGGATTCAAGTACATGTTCTTTGAATTTTAAAAAACATAACTGAACCTAACATAAGATTTATACATCTTATATTAATAAATGCCTAGGTACGCGAGATTTATCTCTACATGCACAGTGTGAGGTCTACTGCTCTTCGTAAAACGGCGTAAAACTTTGTATTCTGTTTATATTTACTTGTAATGAATTTATTTAATTCCAACTTCTAGAAAATAGCAATGATAAAATGAGACGTAAAACTTTGATTTAAGAAATTATTTTTAACCTCACATTCGACCAGAGCCATAATATTAACATTAACACACCCACTTTCCTTTAAAAGGCTAAGTTAAGCGAAAAGTTAGATTCAAACAAGAGATGACTTTCCGAGTAGTAGTTAGAAATAGTTTTTACTGTAGAACCTCGAGTTTGCTGCCCTTTTGAATGCTTATACTAAGATGCGACAAATAATGCGGCTTCGAATATATTTAGCAATATTTTAGTATTTAATAATTAATTCATAAAAGTTGTTGGAGCAACAAATTTCACGTCAAAACTCCACGCCTTATGCATATCAAGTAAGTGTTTTCTAAGAACTACCACCGCACTACCTGGTGACCTGTCTATAGGAAAGACTACACCTAAAATGAATCCACATGTGGTTCACGATGTGTTCAGTATAATTACATTAAAGTCCCATTTCTCCTATTGGCACGTTTACGTAAACGTCCAGTTTTCAGAAAATATGCTAGTCTTACCTATAAATATATAATATATATATAATAAAGTCGGTTTAATAAGCTGCCTTAATAATGGCACCACTCAACAAAGGAGATATCCTGTTGACAATATAAATTGTGGTTTCACTGCGTAAATACTCTCTTTAATTAGTGGCAACGCATGGAGATTCAACCTCTGGAACAAGCACATAGATATCACGCGCATACAACAAACCATGCATTTCTCACGAAATATTCAAAAAATTGTGTTAATTTTACCTGTAATTATTGTCGTAAATTCGGCGGCACCTCAACTTAGTTTCCACTCCTCTGAAGCCTCTGACACGGTATTCGACAATGAACTATTACATTTTCCCGCCGCTTCAATGAATTCAGACTGGAATAATCATGTTAGGATTCCTCAGGAGTTTCCAAAAATCTCATTTGGATTCGCAACACGGAAAACGATCAAAAGAATAAGATTCCCTGACGAATCATCTGTTCCGGGTCTCAGTATTTCGAGGTAAAGCATGTATTACTTAAGATTAACAATTACTTGAACTATGTATGTGATGAGTGATGTGATGTATTTTTAATTGTTGCTAGAAAAAATGAACTTTGTCAAACTGTACCAGAAGAGAAGCTACAACAAAAGTTGTTTTATGATTCCAATTCCGGGAAATGCTTTCCATTGGGAAGTAAGGAACCCTGTAATAATGTTCCAAATATGAGCTTTGCCAGAGATGAGTTGGACAATAATAACGTACTTGGTAAATGCATCTGCAACCCAGACCCCAACATTGAAACGCCATTGGTCTACCATGAAGGGAGCGATCGATGCTTTGCTCTGTTTACCCAGGTATTTTACTGTTAAACTGGACTAGGTATGTCAGGCAAGGTATTTCAAAGATTATAAATTGACCGATTCGTTAACTATATTTTCAGGCTAACTGTGCACCCGATCAATGGCTAATTTACGATGAAGAACATCATACCCCTGTCTGTGATGTCAATCCATGTATTTCAGCTCTAAGTTTCAGAAGCGGAATGAGAAATACAAATAGCCACGAGAATGGCGTCCTTTTCTTCAATGGAGCTTGTGTTGCAGCCCACGGTGTGAGAGCTTCGTGTCCGCAGGGCAGGGTCGTCGGATTTGTGGGTGGGGACTTGACACCTTCCTGTACTCTGGAACACACTTATTACGCTACAGGTGCAATCGGTGGTGTTCGGAAAAAATGTCCAAAGGGATTAGTGACATCGTTTAGCGGAAAGTGCTTAAGGAGTTTTGTCTGGTAAAATAGTGAATTAACCCAAGTGTTCAGGAAATAAGCTTCACGTGAGAAAAAGCGTGTATTAAACATTTTAAATAAATTATTTCATAAAAAACGCAACATGCCTCATTAGTTCAGACCGGAAATCTATATGAATTTATCGACCAGGTTGTAATTAGGGACTAATATTCTCAATTAATTTAAACTTGACTCTCGCTCTTCACAAAGTTTACCATACATACTGTTGATTTTTAAAACATCACGTGCAGTGAGCACGCTGCCACCGAGAATCGCCTCAGGATCTTTTGGGATAATACTGGGTTGTGTTGGGTCAACTGACCATTCGTTCCAGAAATAGTGCATGATACTGCTATAGTCGTACACAATCCCGTAGTCGTCCACTTCCTCCGCGCTTTGTTTCTCGAATCCTTTGTAGTTTGCTGAGAGTGAAACAGGAAAAATATATATAATACAAGAATTAGATTAATTTAGTTAAACAGAGTAACATCCTAATTGCTGAACTACGGTTAAGTCACCTTCATCGATGTTATCATAATTGACGGTAACATAGTCGTCTCTATCAGTCCGCATATGCTCATGCCAGAATCCGAGCCCATGAATCATTTCATGTGCAATGATACCGGAATTGATGCACTTCGGTGGTTCCAAATTCAGAACTTGAGACGTTCCATTTTGGTAGCCAAGTTCGGAAATACAGCCGGTACCAGGAGCTCCTCTTTCGATGAATACGAAACCCGTTTCTTGTGTTGTTCGGGGTTTGAATAGCACACAAGTATGTGACTCAATTTCATCGAGCCCGGCAAAAATAGTTGCGCGTTCTTTGGTTGCTGAGAAATGAAAACAAAACAAGAACTTGGGTTAATAAATCTTAGGTATTCATATTTCTATCAAGGTATTTCAGAGCAAGTACTCACTGAATGTTGTGTCCAGTTCGACGTAGACGATACCAAGTGGCCAACGAAAGCTTTCATTTCTAAGACCAGAGTTAATCCCATTATCGCGTGCTAATGGAAGCAGTATATCTCCAGCTAATTCAAATTTTTTGTCTTCATACGTAAATCCTTCAATTAGACAAGTATGATTGCTAGACTTTGAGAATCCATTATATTGCATCACTTTTAAAATTGTTTAATACCAATTGGACTGCTAGCAGACAACCTGAGGCACACCAGGAAAAATAATTCCAGGATTATACTGAGTTGACCCATTTTTAAAATAAATGAGTGACAAAAAAAACAAGTAATTACAGCCGCAGTAATTGAATTTAATGAACTGTGCTGGGTTGAACCGAATGTTTTCGTTTATAAAGAAACAAATTAAGCTTATGGTTCAATTCCCATGTGCTTCACGCACCCATCTTCACTGCCAAAACAATTAGATCACCACTTATCTCAATTAGTTCCTGATGATAACCGATGTGGATTGGATTTTGATTTGACAAGGTGAGGTCATATTGTCAAATACCCAACAGTTTAATTTATCTATCCATGGTTCTGTACTTAGGAAGGGGATAAGGTTTGAGTCCTTACCTATACCTCCTTGAACAGAATTTTTGAAGTGGGTGATGTCACGTCATACATGTTGATTGATTTTCTCTCAAAATTGACAAGGAAGACAAATATTTCCTAATATGTGTTATTCCTTACTTGAACATTAACAACCAGAACTTAGTTCGCTCTCCTGAAACAATTACTTACCTACATACCTACTATCCATACATATATTGATCCAACCAAGTAAATATAGATCAATTTTAATCGATCTGATGCTGGTAACTTAGACCTCCACGTACAAAGTAACCTGATCTGATCACGGTAATGACTTCTTTAGAGTGTGCAGGCAAGTAATTTCTCACACGGAAAAACAATTTGAATCATGTACCACGCCCAAATATGCAAGTACCAGATAATTGAACGATGAAGAAATACTAATTTCTAGTAGTTTAATATTCAGTAGTCATTAGAATCTTTTGAGTCACCTAGCTAGCTGAACTTCTGCAGGTCCATTCCAGTGTTTTAGTCTAGAGTCGGTTTCTGCAAATAAATAAAAAAAAGATGCACACAAGCCCTGTTCACATACAACATCTTCTTTTGAAAGTGACGAAATTCACGAAACATAATGTACCACCTGAAACTGAAAAGTCAGAAAACGACGAAAAGCCTTCTTTAGAATTCGTTGGGAGATTAACAACGGTATTCACTTACTTGAATTGGGCATGGACAACGGCATACAAAATGGAATATTGTCATCATACTTCTACATTTAAAATTGTGGTGAATAATTGGAAAAAGGTGAGAGGGAAGGCGAAACTACGTACCGGTACCGCACAAACACGAAACGTATATGCCAAAAATTACAGTAGTGGTGGTATCGTGGCCAGTGTGCACAACCCGGATATCCTGGTGGTATCGTGGCCAGTGTGCACAACTCGGATATCCTGGTGTACCCAGGTTCAACTCCAAGCCCAGCTAATTTTTTCATTTTCATACTTATGAGAGATGCATCGCAAAGATTCGTTAAAAGCCTCAAATGGCGCGTAAATATAAAATAACCAAAAATAAAAGAAGCCATGACGTCGTGAATATGTTTACCGTCCTAATTGGTATTTAGCATAAATTAACAATGCTAATTCTGTTTCTAGATTATGCTCTGGTTCCTACAAGCCTTTGTCACGGTGATCAGTGCAATAGTGGCTTTCCGAGTTTTAAGACGAGGCAGCTCCGTGGAAGTCTTAATCCGATCTATTATTCTATTTTCGCTGACCTGCTGGACAAATGTAGTTCTAGGAATACTATGGAAAAATCGGTTTCTGTTTTCAAGAATCATAACTCGATATGAGGAAGTTTCCCAGAGCTTGAAAATCCGTGGTGCAACATTTTCCGGATACAAAATGGTCAGTGGTAAATTCTAGCGCCCATTTGGACAAAATATGCCTATTTAACGAATCATCCTTTTTGAATACAGAGAATAATTGTCCACGTTATTTGTATTTCGTGCATCTTAATGTCATTTATGGAAGCCGTATTTCTTGAATGGAAACTTCATAAAGACCAACGCTACATGAAGCCCGGGCTTGTATTTGAAGAACAATCTAAACGAGCTGAGGCAATCATTCCGGAAATGAAAAATAAGCTTTTGAGTAAGTGAATCATGTGTTCATTTTAATTTATGTTAGCTTACCGCTCGGAGACAAAACAGAAGTATATAGTATTGGAGCTTATCTGATTCAGAAAACCTGGTAATGTTGACCATCATGCTTTGTCACACAATTACCAACCGATTTTTCTTCTTGACAATTGGACACCTTGGATACGGACTTTTGTTGGTATTCTGCCTGGTTCTTGGGGAATTGTATGAAGCACTTAATTCAATTATTCCGAAGCAATTTCTCTCGATAGAGGAAATCAATGAAGTAAGTATTTTCCGCATTGGTCCAACTAATTGACATAAGGTTTAAGTCTGGTCTTTGTTCTTTATTAATTAGAAGATTAGTTTATACACAAACCTCCGTCTGTTTACAATGGAAGTCAATGAAGCGTTGGGGACGTTGATGGCTTGGGGCATTATTGGACACTTGCCATTCAACGCCTACGCTGTTACCGACTTGCTCTCAGATGATTTCATGGTTCAAGTCTCGTACGCCATCCATATTGCTGCATATCTTGGGGCTCTCTATGCTGGTGGTAAAGTACATTCTCTGGTAATTAAAAATTACCACAATGCACGTATAGATAGTGTACAGTTTATGGATGTCGTATATGTAACGACGGTGACTAGCTTTTTGTTGGCACTGGCTCCGGAATTAAACACCCAATAGCACATAATCAAATTCAAAATTCATTTTCCGTGTTTCAGATAAACACATGCATGGATAAAATTGCATGCGATGATATACTTTATGAAGATGTATCACTCCAATTGAAAGTTGGATTGCTGCAACAACAGGCCAGATGGGAAGGAATTCGTGCAGGACGCTTCTTTTTATTGACATACGGATTCCTTGCTAATGCACGTAGTACATAATTTCTATTTTAAATTACCGGATTCGTTCTACTCTGCAGTATTTATCTCTCACAGTAAAGTAAATTATATTTAATATTTTCAACCATTTAAACAGATCATGGGAATCATTCTGACCTATGCCATTCTCATGGTTCCGTATCAACCCAGCAGGGCAAAGTACTAAACGGATAGGAACCAACACCTTGCGAACAATTGGGTTGGAAATGGGTAACTGTTTATGAATTTCCGAATTGTCCAGAGCTAATCCTTACTTTTTTAGTAGTATGACGTTATCCAATAAATAACGTGTCACGTTAAATAACCTTGGTACTTTAATTCCTTCGTCTGAATGTCAAATCAATAAACAATGCTTACGGTTCAATGGTTATTCCATTCCTCGTATGTAGCATTCAAATTCATTACACATTTATTAACGTAAGTTAATTGGTGTAATATGCTAACCTTAAATAGAGTAATAAGCACATAAATCCATACTTTGATTGAGTAATACATATAATAAATAGTTACAATCTCAACCTTGTATTGAAGACCATTCTGCCTTCAGAAAGAAAACTGGATGTGGAAGTTCGACAATTTCTCGCACAATAATTGTAATTCACAGGTTTTGAAATGTTCTTCCAAGAGCTCCTGTTTATGGAAGAACATCAGACAGGAGATGCACCGTCGTGGCTGGTCTTCATTATGAAACTGATCATAGTGGCGACGCATAAGATCCTGGACGTCGGTGTACAGTGTGATACCTGTATCTTGACAGCTACTCAAAGCGCAATAATAGCGTTTTGGTCGGAGTTTTCCGTGTTTGATACGCTTTGCGGTGACACACCCCGACGCCTCGGAATATTCTTCCATTTTAACGAACTCGGAGCTTCCAGAAGTGATCCCGAAGGTTGAAGACTTTACAGCGTAAAACTTGAACCAATATTTATCTTCATTCGATTCGGTAGACTTCTCCTTGTCACGTTCAATAAATTTGACTGGCGGCGTTGGAGCTGATGGCGTTGGGCATGGACGGTTGCCCTTGTCGAGTTTGATAAAGTCGAATGGCTGCATCGAAGGTGATGAAGATAACTCTGGACGGTTCTCCCTGTAGAATTCGATAAAGTTGACTGGCAGCGTCGGAGCTGATGGCGATGGACCTGGAAGGTTCTCTTGGTCCAGTTCAATAAAGTTGATTGGCTGCGTCGGAGCTGATAGCGATGGACCTGGAAGGTTCTCCTGATCGAGTTCCATAAAGTTGATTGGCTGCGTCGGAGCTGATGGCGATGGACCTGGAAGGTTCTCTTGGTCCAGTTCAATAATGTTGATTGGCTGCGTCGGAGCTGATAGCGATGGACCTGGAAGGTTCTCCTGATCGAGTTCAATAAAGTTGATTGGCTGCGTCGGAGCTGATGGCGATGGACCTGGAAGGTTCTCCTGGTCCAGTTCAATAATGTTGATTGGCTGAATCGAAGCTGATGAAAATGAGTCTGGACGGTTCTCCTTGTCAAGTGCGATAAAGTTGACTGGCTGCATCGAAGCTGATGACGATGGACCTGAAAGGTTCTCTTGGTCGAGTTCGACAAAGTTGACTGGCTGAATCGAAGCTGATGAAAATGAGTCGGGATGGTTCTCCTTGTCAAGTGCGATAAAGTTGACTGGCTGCATCGGAGCTGATGACGATGGACCTGGAAGGTTCTCCTTGTTGAGTTCGATAAAGTTGACTGGCTGCGCCGGAGGTGACGACGATGGACCTGGAAGGTTCTCCTTGTTAAGTTCAATAAAGTTGACTGGCTGCGTCGGAGGTGACGACGATGAGCCCGGATAACTCTCCTTGTTACGTTCGGTAAGGCTGACTGGCTGAGTAACTGTACCAAACGACCCTGGACGATTTTGTTTGTCTGTAGGTCGCAGATTGTCCTTGAGAAGCTTCTTTGGCGGTATTATATGCACACTTGGCGAATGTATTTCCGGTTCTCCGAGAGACAGTTTCCCCAGTGCAGCAGAGGTTGATGCTGACGATAACGTGGAGACGTACACATGTGACTCGTTATCCTTCTCCGCTGTTCGATAACTCCACTGTGAGATTTGGCTAAGTGTTGGAAGTTGATTTTGATATTGCGCAAAAGCAGCCCAATACTTGGAATGAACCGAGAGGACGTTACGAATGGAATACAGGGCGCTCTTTGCCATCACTTTCTTCACGGCAATCGGAGGTAGAGGATCGCCAAGCAGCATCTTCGTACACATAGCCATGGAACTCGCCGTTGACATCAAATTGTAGCCACCTTCCAAAGCCAGGATGATTCTGCCATTCGCCAACGGCATCAGGAGACTGGTCATATGTGCGTATCCTTCGGGTGTCACTTCGTAGGCTGGATAAGATGCATGAAACAAAACATTTTAAAATTGGTTTGCTGTTTTCTCTTACCTGTATCACATAAACTGGTAAATAGTCTGACAACATAATAACCGATCAAAATGGAATAATACCTCCGAGTGGATCGCCCAAAGCGGCATCAAATCCAGCAGACACGACGATTAGCTCAGGAGCATATTCGTTTGCAATTGGAAGAACCACATTCTTAAAAGCTGTCAAGTACTCCGTATCTCCCATCGTGCCTTTATTCCATGGAATGTTGACGTTGAATCCCTGGCCAGCTCCACATCCAACCGAGTCGTAATTGGCATCTCGCCTTGATGGGAAGAATTTACCCTGGTCGTAGCGGTGGAGAGAAATGTAAAGAACCCTCGGATCATCCTCAAACATGTGCTGGATTCCGTTTCCGTGATGAACGTCCCAATCAATAATCAAGATTCTGTTATCGTTTTATATGAAAGCATGGATTTAGTAAAAAAAAACTTTTCAGCTGGATCATGCAGGGGGTCAAAATTCTAACAATTAACTTACTTATTTAGCTTGTGAATTTCAACTGCATACTTTGCAGCGAGTGCAACGTTGTTGAAAATGCAAAACCCACAAGCCTCATCTTTTTCAGCATGATGTCCAGGAGGTCGAACAATAGCGACGACAGATTGACACTCGCCTGCCAGGATGCTGTCCACAGCCTGAAAATATGTAAGGAAAAATTTGTTGAAGGTCATGAATTGTCGACACGAAATAAATACGTTAAATTATTGAATATTTAAATGAATAAGATTTACCTTAATTACCGAACCAGCTGCATGCAATGCGGAGACATACGTTGATTTATTAAAATACACTGAAGCTATTTCATCCTCAAGAGCCTTCAGTTCATCAGTACTAAGCGTAGCCGTTTTTTGCATCGCGACAAGATGCTCTTCTGTGTGCAAAAGACTCAATTCGTCATGCGTTGCTTGACGAGATTCGATTCGATGACATCTTTCCACGAGTTCATTGTGCTCAAGATAGTCAAAAATTTCAGATGCTCTCGCCGGGTTTTCGGGGTGATCCCTAGAATACGTGGAAAATGTAGAAAATATTTCGACCAAGTATACCTAAAAGAAAAATAATTGTTAAACCTACTCATCGTTTTCATTGCGATGCTGAAGCATGATCTCATCGTAGATGAGGCCAACACGATGATTAGTTACACCAGGTGAGGTAATCCAACGTAATAAATCCAACTAGTTGTTCAAATAGAATCAAAAAATGAAATTCTTGTGTTATGCAAATTACAGAAAACTGTTTGTTTTCATTCAAATGTTCATTTACCTGCAAAGCGTTCCGTCCCTCTGAACTGTTCCGAATTTCCGAAGAACTTCTTCCACTTCGTACTCTATCATGTCCAATGTCTGCCAAAGATTCTCTGGAAGGCGGTCCAGGAAATATTTCCTGATGCGGCGAGTTACTTCCATTCTCCTGCGCAGAGTACCATCTACGTTTTTGTCCTCGAGTCATAGTACTGTCATTTTCGGTAATGACGATATTTTCAAATTTTCCCACGACAGAGTCGCTGCCTTCTATTGTTCCCATTGTGGAATCACTTTGGATTCACTGAGCGCTTCTTTTCTAGTCCGGTTAGAGATGATAAGTCAGAGTAGATACTGTAAACAGAGAATATCCGGATTATATACGTTCTAAGTCCAGTATGGTATCATGAGTAATGGACAACGACAACACTTTTCAATGTTCAAAACCAGTGTCAGAATGGAAATACTCAATTTGAAATTGACAGTACCTACCGTTTCCGTATATATTGAACCTTGATTGGGGCGTACTATTATAGCTTTATGGTTACGTTATATTCCAAAAGACTTTATCGAATATAACTAAAAACGTGGTAGAGCACATACAGCAACGTTACCAAATTCAATGGCGCATTTCGTATTCATAAAGGTCGTGTAAGTCAGCAAAATTGCCACACGGACGAGCAATTAAACCAACCAGTAAATAGTCACCACTTGGTCCCAGAATTGTTGGTACTTTGTGAGTTGAGTGAGTCGACCTCTATGCACTAACCCGTGGCAGACGAGTATGTATGACTAGTTTGGAGCGACCCCACGGCCGGGGCCGCCGAAGGCGGGGCCCCCGGCCGTTGGGAGCGGGACTACCGCGCGC
>JAQFYT010000272.1:0-29285 GCA_034694925.1 Ceratophysella denticulata
GACACGAAATATTTTGACTCCCTGGTAGGTCATACCTCCGAATATCGTGCAATGACATATGATATACCAAATTAAAGCAAATTTCATTGCGGATCTAGCCGTGAAATAATATTTGGACTTTTCTTAGAAGCGGGCGCTGAACTGCGCAAAACTTGAAAATGGTGGAATTTTTTGCTCTTCCAGCAGTTTAAATGCTCCAACATATTATGAACGTCTTTTAAATCGATGCAAATTGATTGAAAATCGAAACCCTTCACCAACCTATACATGGGTCAATAATTATATCATTCAGAATTCAGAACCTGCTTCTGCTTTCAACACCTGGAACGTTCAAATGCCCCGGAACCTTAAGCCGCGCAGGGTCGCGATCTCCGCAGGGAGCCGGATTTTGCTATGTCTCTGTGAGGAGCAAGAACGAGATTGGTCGCCGCTCGCTTTTTCTCTCTTGCGCTGCACAGCGGTTCGCTCGTAAGAAAAGTTCAAATACTATTGCACCTTGCACCACTAGATCCGCAATGAAATTTGTTTTAATTAGGTATATCATATGTCATTGCACGATATTCGGAGGTATGACCTACAAGGGAGTCAAAATATTTCGTGTCACCCTGTATAATATAGATATTAAATATTGCTGGTTTGCAAGGACGAATAAGTACAACATTGAATGCTTTAATTCACCTTTAGCTAATTGTAATCAAACCTGTGACCTACAACGAGAACTCGCTCTGCAGAATCCACCCATCCCCGATGCACCTGGGTCACTTCGGGAACTTCACAGGACACTGAACCGTCTCCTACTCCGAACTTCAATTGACATTTCATTTAAATCCGAAGGCGTCGTGGTCAGTCACCTCAACCAGCTTCAACCTCGTATAACTTTCCGTATACTTGACCAAATGGTGGAAATCCTTCAGGAATCCTGTCAACATACCAGAGTTCCAAACAATTTCATCGAGAAATTGGTCATATTGTTCAAGTATCTGCACGAAGGTCGCGGGTATTACTTTGCTGAACAGTTTAGCAATGCCACGAGTCAAACTATTTTGACGCTCTTGGATCACTGTAAATTAGGTGTGGTTCCAATGGAGTTCGAATTTGATAATGATTGTACTGGAGAGGTAATTCGATTTTCACAGTATTTAATCTGCAATATGATTTGAAGCGTAATTTAAGACAGTAGTTTAATTTTGTGCAGATTGTCAGCCTTACCGGACCTCAGTTGGTGGAAGGTCCTATTCCGATTACAAAATCCCATGGACATCAAGATTTCGAGCATTTCCATGTTTTGCTTGACATGGTCTGGAATGTGATTGACCTCTTTAACGTAGTTTGCATTGATAGTTTTGCTCCGTCCTATCGAATATACCATGAGCTGGAGCAGGGCATGGAGCAGCTCTTCACGGAAGAACTTCGAAATCTATGGTGCGAAGTCGTATTTGAAATAACCTTGGTATGTTTGGTGCATTTATTGGAATTTGCATGTTTCAGGGTTTACCCCGATCACAATCACAGACACTTTTACGACAGAGTATTAGGGCTGAACTGGAGACTGTATGTGGAAAACCTGGATAAGTGCATTGAAGGAGCCTATATTATGAATCCGAAATTAACCAGGCTCATACGACCCACATGGATTCCTGGAAAACGGAGTTTAAGAAATAAGTAATTTTGAAATATTTAATTATACAAATAAAAGCATTATTTTTTGCACAATTTAATTCGCTTGCTCTTGTTCAGGAAAATGACACTGGCCAACAACGAAGTTGTATGCGGAACGCGGAAATGTAGTAAAATCAATAGACCTTTCCCGTTTCTTCGCATGGGACGTCCTGAAAATAAAAGCGAGCATCGAGGAATGCCATGAGTATTGATTAACTTCGTATATCATTTATGACACTGGATCAATTTCTTAGAAATAAATTATTCAGTAGTGTACAAACGTATGTACAGGGTGGTGCGAAATGTTTTTCTCCCCCCTAGTAAGTAATTTTCCTGGAAATCATACAATGACATATTATATACCAAATTGAAGCCAATTAATTATTAATAATAATAATAAAGAAAAACATTTCGCACTACCCTGTACATAATATGAGCATGTAAGCTGTATTTTCCAAGAATTAAATATTATCTTAAACAATGCAATTCTCCGAATTCGACGGCAGCTTTGTGGTACAGCACTAGTACCAATATACTACGAGCTCATTGAGCTCTATCCAACCCGACTTAGACGTGGATATCAACACGCGCACACCAATTAGTTACAATAAGTTTTGATTTTAACTGGTTAATTAATTATTAATTCGAAGAAGATTTGCCAAAGGTCAGAACATTAGACTGTATTTCATTTGGCAGAAATTACAAACCCCGTCGGTATCGTACGAAGCAAGCTCAAGAACTAATTCATAGAACGTTTGGTGTGTGGTTTTGTAATTAATTTATCGAAATGCTTAGATGGCGTGTAAATATAAGCACAACAGTTTAAGACACTATCGTTTGACTCTGTTGATTATCATTATCACTGTACTACATTTGGTATTTCACACAAAATCCGCGGAGTTATTGGATTCTTACCTGGAAATCTGTGAAGAGGACCGTTTCCGCCGAATCACGCCCAATGATTGCAGCAAAGACATTTTCTTTGAGAAACTACACGAGGCTCCTACATGTCTTTGTCTTAGCGGGATGTAATGTGGCACATTAGCAAAAATTTAAATTACATTGTGTTTTGTTTTGCAGGAACTAAGAGCATAGTTTTAATAATATTTGCAGTTGGAAACTCTACGATTCCACATGCAGACTCTACATAAAATTTGGAGACGGAGCATGTTTCCAGAACCGGGCCAAGCGGTTCCAGTCCTTTACGTATCTCGGTTCTTATAATCCGGATAAAATTAAGAAACGGCTCTTCGTTTTACTGGACATTCCGACGTTCTATTCTCTTTCCCTCGAACAGATTATGAAAGCATTGGATCAACCAACCAGGATTCCATCGCTTTCGGTCATATTTGTACTAAACGGCGACCTTTACCAACGAAAAACTTCGTATTGCGTCCAGTTCAACTCACGAAAGCGTGGGATCATTTCCAAGTATGCCCGAATCCAAGGTGACATTGTTACGCGTTCCAGGTGCTTTGGACTGGTACTTAGAGCCGTGGGGCACAATTACATAACGGCGTCTGTTAATCAGTGTAAGTTTAGACTAATTAACGTTGCTGTATTGTACATCGAAATTTGAATTATAACTTGTGGCCTATTATTCTTGTAGCGGAATGTAACCTATTTTGTGAAACGCCAATCGAACGGAATCCCCAACTCGGCAAAGATAACGAACATAAAGCTTCGAAGCGTAATATTAAGCCTTCCGATATCTCGTCTTCGGAGACGCAAATAACGGCAGATTCCTCCAAAGATAAGCAGGAAATTCGCCAGGGAATTCTGCGAAATCGGAAAATGCTCCAATATTCAATCGAGGGGTCGTTTAAGGAGTTAACCGTTCAGGATTTCACATCCACGCAATCACAATTCAGCCATGGGCTACTCGATCAGCTCAAAGAAATCACTTTCCGAGCCTGCGGCGGTTTCGTGTCCGAAGAATTCCTGGACAGGGCTGTCGAATCACTCATTGTGACCACTGCTGAGCTCTTTCCAGAAGAGATATTTCGAGAAAATGATGCAGAAATGATTAGAATTCTCTTGGAACGTTGTTATACTCATTCAAGAAGCTTGAGATTTTTTATGGACGATTGTGATGGAGAGGTATGTATTGTGTTCATCTTGTTTGGAGGTGATACGGCGAAATTAATCTTTTTTAGAATTAAGCCACTTTTTAGTTATAATAATTCATAATTAACTGAACGGTCTTTAAATTACGTACTGAATAATTAAATATTAACTACTAAATAGATCGCTCAGGTGAGAAACGCGTCGGGTATGTTCGTGCCATTGGAAATACCTGACCGTTTCAGTGGGTCAACCCGGTTCCATCTCGTCATGGACGTAACCTGGAACATGGTGGATCTTGCAACTGCTGTTTGTATCGGCGCATTCAAGTCCTCATATCGGATGTACCACGAGCTGGAGCAGGGAATGGAGAAACTTTACTTGGCTCAACTTCGAAGATTCTGGTGAGTTTCTTATATCTAGGCCTAGCTTATACTATCGACCGATATTCTTAAGTAACAATTAACAATGTAGAAAATAGAAACGAACCTTCGTCAGCATTTTAGATTCAACGCCATGCAAACTTTGAATTTACTGTTTGTATACGTATGACCCATTATACGGTATTTTCAGTTGATATGTTGTGAATGGGCGAAGTGCCAGTTCAAGACCAAATACATAGTCATATTATCGTTATGTTAGGTTATCTAAATTCAGGCTTTCAACCTAACGTAGCCGTAGGTTTAAGATTAAACCTCACCTAACCAAACGTTATAAAACTCTGAACTTGCGATAAATTACATACAACAATAGTACCTGTATTTCAGGTCAAATCCCGATATCCCCGAAAATTTCTATGAGCGTTTGTTCGGTCCTCAATGGCTGATGATGGTCAGGAATTTGGAAAAATGCGTTGAAGGGGCATATGTTCAACAACCTCTACTGTCCAGATTACGCCGACCAGCCACTGTAATGCCGGAGAAGCCAAAACGAAGCTATAAGTAATGACCCTTAATTCATCAAAAAGCCGCATTACTTTCGCTTAATGTGATAATGTTTTGCATAAATTCAATTAAATAGGTGGACATTCGAAAACGGAACCATGAAGCACAAAACTGGTATTTCACAAGTACGCCTGATATGGAGCCCCGCGGCGGGTAGGGATAAGAGCAACGACTCCGACTCGATGAAAATGAACGCAGAACCAAATCCAACTGCTGAAATTGAATTCCCCGAAGAAAAATACAATCCACCGGAATCCCTGACTTCAACTACTCCAATGACCACCATTTTAACTAAACGTGGATTAGACGTTCATCGAAGCGGGCTCCAATGGAGGAGAAGATCTGCTTCGGCTGCAACTTCCGGTCATGTTACCACCCGGTCTCCTTCTTCGGTAATCTCTGATGGAAGCTATCGATTGTCAACCGTTATGGAAATTACGTGTGGACGATCCAAGTGTATTGTCTGAATTTAAAATGCATATGTCTATACACCAAAATGTAATACCTACCGAATTTTACAAAGTTTATAAACCTAAATATTTGTCGCATTAAATGACTGTACTGACGCAATAACGACAAAACTGTATATTCAGTTCTTACGTGTTACAGTTAATATTTTTATTTATTATTAATTTCTAACCCTGTATTACATGTTCTGATTTATTTCATAATACCTGGTCTGGTGTAATTTGTGGCCAGCGTTTATCTATAGCAGGTATGATATCCAATTTTTTATTTAAACGCTATCGATCCGGCGATTCTTCATTTGCGGGGTGGTTGACGGAAGGATATGAATGCCTACTGCCCTGTCTATTTCTACTGGTGGCACTATTTCGGGTTTTGACTTTGGCCTCATGACGCTCCTGTAAAAATAAAATAACACAATTATTGCGACTTGCGATTACCTACTTAAATAAGCATAGCTAAAATCCATTGGTAAAATTATGGAGTACAATCGACTGTGTTCTAAGACAGCATTTTTTATGTAGGTAAATGTTATCTCGTGACCAAAGTACGACTTCAGAAATACGAGCATCAGTACAACCCGCGCAATTTCTAGCTGGAAAGCAAAAGACCTGGATAAACATTTTGGCTATTACAAATTACGCTTACTTATTCACTTTTTTGCTCAAATGTGACAGAAAATAGCCTAGTTTCAACTATTACATAAAATCAAAGATGTAACAGCTAATTAAGGGTAGGTAATTCCAAATAGGTATACAATGTGCCTATCCAGCCTTCCAGCAAGGTATTGCGTGAGTCTGACCGATGCATAGGACCGAGCACGTTTAGTTCGAATAGATGTGTTTTTGTCATGAGATTGAATATTCCATATGTCAACGCGTTCACGAGTTTGCATACCTTTTCCCTATTCTCCAATTCGACTACTTTTCGTAGAATGGTATTGGAGAATTCTTCGAGCGCAAGTATGACCCTCTGCTTGACATTTGATGAGGACTCATCAGTGTCACTCACAGACTGTTCTTCTTGAAAGTCACTTTGAGGATCCTCTGACTCACTTTCCTCATCTTGATTAAAGTCGAGTCCAATTGACATGTCACTGCTGATTGCGGAATCCTCATCGGAATTAAGAACTTCCGGGTCATAATTTACTGAGTCTGTATCTGATTCATCTGGAAGGCAATCTAAAATATATAATAAATGGACAAGTCATAAGCAGAGATATCGAGCCTGTTAACCATGCCATGACGAACACCAAACTTTGCAAACTGATTATAAATAATTTTATTGGGGTTGACTTTAATTAATTTTAATACTTTACATAACTGGCATGTCAATTATCGGATTTTATTTTGTAATAAATGCGGACATACCCTATGTATGTACAAATATATCCAGGCATTAGAATTATATAATATCAATTTGCTGATTCTTCGATTTATTAAGCGTTATTGTATTTACGTGAATGTGAATTTCGGCTTAAATAAATTATTTATTGCGTTAAGCTCTACACAACATTTTTTCTAAAAAAATTGGCCAAATTCAGGAATTTATACTTTTGGTGCTGCCAATCGATTATAATTTTCATTTAATTAGCCAGGCAAATACTCTGCAACTCTGAACTCAAATCTCATTGCTTACCGTCAGTTGTCGTAGCCAATTCCACGGCCTGGGCCAAGCCCAGTATCCATGTTTCTAAACCACTCGTGGACAGTGCCATATTTACCACAGAATCACAGAATTACACCAAACACACGCAAACAAATACTTTGCAGATCTGAACCTTGTTCTGCTATCGACTGATTTAGGAAGTCACTCTAGAATTCTATACAAGCCAATTATCCATTGAAGAAGAAGACGATGAAAACCACTTTAAGTCAAGTGTGAGATTTGACCTTAGAAAGAACGCCAAACATTAACCTCCAACTTTATACTACTGTATCCTCATGTAAAGTTCAAGTTCCTTACACGAATACACCTTGCTTATTACAATTCCTAATTCCAATTCCAATAGTATTTCCTAGTTTTAATTACAAATTACAGAACTGGTGGCTTCGCCGTGACAGAATCAAAGGATAAGAATTTTCACAGTCTAGGCATAATGTATACAGCTCAGCTAGACTAGAAACAAGCTAGAAAAAACTAGTTTCTTCTATAAAAGAAGGATATAAAAGGGTTATGACGAGATTTTCCGCCTTACTGCTACAATAATTATTATATGTAGTTCCTATAGCGTCATTTATAGGTACATACCTACCATACAAAGTAGAAGCATTATTTTAGTTGTTATGCACGCGTAAAATGCTTATAAATATGCCCATTGGCAATTGGCAATGCAATGCAATATGCAATGCAGTGCGTGCGTAGATATTAAAATATATTTCTTCCTTATGTACACGTTTGTGGTTTGTGGCAATTGGCAATAGCAGTTAAACTTCAAGATTAAGCTCCTATTAATTCCTAGTACCTATAGACGCAATAGAGTACACAGAATAATACATAGCTAATAGCATTGTGAAGAAGGTGTACTACGTGCCTATATGATACATTAATTCCGTACAGGTAGATGGATGGGGATAGTGAGAGGGTCTTACATCTCTTATTATAACCAAATCAAAGAAAACTCGTTCTCTTGGCCTTGAATCACCTTGAAAATAAATTGAAGATTAAAAAAAATGCACATGAAAAGAAATAACGAGGTGGGAAATTAGGCATGGACTTTTAGCGTGCTTTTTGCTCATGCTGTTCTTCATACACCTATTACGTTGCGGATAACCTTAAGGTTATTCTCATGGTGTGTCTAAGTATTGTGACGCTTGCAATAACTCTCTGTATGGAAGTTAATTTGATTTTAGTCAGGTTAGGTTAGGTTAAAACGTTGATGGACGAGATTGATCCATTCTACAGGTTAGGTTAGGTTTTTAAAATACCCACATGATCAACAACTAACCTTAAACCTTTAGAATTTTTAGCAGCATCCCATTTCTTATTGCAACATTCTTATTTTTCATTGCAGGCAGATTCTATTTTTCATTGCATCGAAAAATTCCACCCTTTTTTACGCCATCTCGGCTCGATATTTCGGTATGTTAGCTAATTTGGCAGTGGACGATGAACTTAGACGTGGGATACGTCGTTGGAAAGCTAATGTCGTGGTTAATTGATCGAGGTTCACTCATTCATATGAATCATTCCAATATAGTTATGCAAACGAAACAGCTTATTGCATATGATACTGATTGAATCATGTAAATTGAAGGACCACAATCAATTAGCAAAGCTGTTACTTTTCCAACAAGATATCACGTGTGTACATAATTTCATTACCTATTTTACGAACATTTACATCATTACCCCAGACTGAAGCATGTTTTGCGCATTATTTAACGTTATAATAATAATAATAATAGAGAATTTATTGACATGGCCAGTAGCCTAATCAAAAACATTGTCATAATTAAAAAGTTGCAAATAGGGAGGAAGAATGTTTTCTCGTAGGTCCATTAGTTGTGAACAGCCAAACAAGTGAGCGAACGACTCCTTTATTTAACGTTATAAAATACTATCAAAATCTAAAACATGAGAATAGCCTTAAGCAGCCATTTTAAAGCTGTGTATAAGCGTCGTCTCCACCTGAATTAGTGCTTTGAAGTGAGCTATAAAATTCCTCATGCGGATGATTGTAATTTAATTCAATAGTCAACAGAGCTCATTTTAGTAAGTACGTTTTAATTTTGCACACGTTTATTGTTTGCAGGAAGACTGTTTGGCCATGTCACATGTTACTTAAAAACTATACTTACGTATGGATCTTATAACTAAGCTAGGTGCGTTGTCTATAAATGGGAATTACAGAGGATTACATTACATTATATGTGTACCTGCGACTTTCCTTTTACGCTTTACGATTTACCTGTCGCTGACATTTGGGATTAGCTTTACTGCTAGTCCAAGTCATAGAGTTGTCATTTTAAGTCCATGGTCCAAGTTCACTAACACTAAGCTATTGTTAATGCTCCCTTTGGCACTGAATTTGTCACAGGAGCTATATGTCAAGTCTCTTGTAATCTTATACATATTCTGAAGGGTATCCAGTCTACTAAAGTGTTATCGATGCTGACATTCATTTCTTACTTATTGTTGGAAACAAATATTTTTGTATGTGACAATGACAATAACTCCTTCCGGAATACTTGATTGATTGAATAATTGGAAGACTAGTCATCAATATCACAAAGATTAACTTTGGAGTTTCTCGAAGTAACGCCATTTAAAAATTATTGAATTGCATTGAGTACATACTTGTAACGAATAGGGTAGATCGTGAGGACTTCTTCCAGGATAATGTGTAAAATATTTCGGTTTATGGTATGTCCATCAATGAATTATGTACGCTTAAAATTTTGAAATGACATCTTCAATTTCGACCATCAATGGGTGGTCATTCTAAACTTATAATGATTTATTTGTGTTCAGAGTAATTTTTACAATAGAGGCTTCACCTCTGTAATTGATGTGACAGTGTTCAAATTCAATCCTATTCCTGAAAACGCTCAATCCTACTTGGGTAGTAATTTTGCGTAATAAACTATTATTAATTGCATAATACTTTCTTATGTAAGCCTCGGTTTGGTGGCTAATAAAATCAAATAAATCAGCATCATATTGAGTGTTGGGGATGAAAATAATAAACGGGAAATATATAAACGTGAAATAAAAAATGGACTTATGCAATAGAATCTGGACTTATGCAATAGAATCTGGACTTGTGCAATAGAATCTGGACTTTTGTAATATACCAGTAAACTTCATTTTGATCAGGTTAGGTTAGGTTAGATAATGTTTGGTTAGGTTAGTGCCAAATTCCATTTCTTATTGCACAAGCTTGTGCAATAAGAAATGGAATTTGGCAATTTGGACTAGTCCAGATTCTATTGCAAATTTCCATTTTCTATTGCACAAGTCCAGATTCTATTGCATCGAAAAATACCACCCATAATAAACTAATGAATTTATGAAGAAATAGTATACATATTTGTACCCAAATATTTTTAGTGTTTTTGCGTTGGTTTTTCCGCCGTCTTTGGAGCAATATATTTCGTCACAACTATGTTATACGTATGTGGGCTATGTTTTGTTCACAAATCATGTGGAAATCACTTAAATTCATCAGTCCAATTCGAATGGCAATAAATGATAATACCTAGTTAAGTTATATTAATTAATTAAACTTCAATCAATTCCAATTCCGGCTAATAATTTATAATAGAATTTTGTTAGACTTGGATTTGTGTGTTTGTCGGCTTTGCGAAGCATTTATTATGGTGAGAATTCCGAGGCTGCGTGCCGGTATTGAGAGTGCGGGAAAATCTCGTCCAACCGAATTATTTGCACCCACTCACATCATTGACAATGTCAATGACATTATTGGCTTGTTTGTTTGTCATCGCCAACACCCGACACCTGTGACCGGAAAGTACTTAAAACATTTGACCTGAGTGCTTGTCTCCACTACGTCTCGTGCAACAGGGCACGCAGCTGGTAATAATTAGTGGCCCGGACTTGATCATATCAGTCAAATAAAACGAAAGACACAGACAACAGATCGAAAGCGGACAGGTAATATGTAATAGCAAATACAATAGGTAAGCTCTAATGTCTAATAAGTCATAAGTTGTAAATTGTAAGTAAATTAAATAACCATGAGTATGCTAGAGACTAAGCGTCAAACTTATTTAACCCTTCATGCTGTCCTGTCTGTCATCTTTTGTTGCCGTATTGTAAACTTGCGGTTCACGTTGGCTAAAATGTCGAAGAAGCGTTTAATGTATTTTTTGACAATAATTGTTTTTGATTGCTAATACAATGCTCAATGAAAAATGGTGTAAAATATTGAATTAAAATACATAGATAATTATCAGCTTGATGTATCAGCAAATCATTAAGTTGTAATTAGATGGAAATTTTATGTGGCGCCGGTAAAAGACATCCAACTGCCAATAATGTCCCAGCTCCAAGAAGGGCAAATACGAAAGGGTAAACGCCACCTGGAAGCCACGTTCAGATAAACTATTTATAAATTATTTTATTCCTTTCATTTCAGTGAACTGGATTGAACAAACTAATTCCAGCATTATCCATACTAGAAAAATGGCGGATAATCCAGATATTTACATGGAAGCCGTGGTCCCAATTGGCCTCGGCTGTGCCTTGGACATGTTCCATGAAAAATACGAAGTGAGTAGTCTCTTGAACTCCCTACCGGAAATCTTCCTGAACCCTACCAAAGTGGAGGCTGCTTACCAAACATATTGCAAAATTATTGACCGCTACCAAGAACAACCACATCTACTCGACAGTTATCTCGAGCCAATGATTAGTACATGTCTCAAAATATTCCGGGCTGCGGAAACGCCGCCGACTCTTCCACTTCGTCATCTTAGCCTCAAGTTCCTGCGACAAATATTCAAGGTGCGAGGACCAAAGGAAGTTGTCAAACGAATGCCGCATGAAGTTTCAGATCTTGTTCCAATTCTTACTTTTCTTGAGACGCTCAAACTGGAGGATGGGACTACATGGGAGAGTGGATACGTGCTTATCATGTGGTTGTCTATTCTTGTCATCAATCCCTTTCATTTGAAGCTCCTCGATGGCTCCAGCGATGCAGAGTCTATTTCGGAAAGGTAAGTATGGAGAATTATTTTGAAAACGCTAAGTAATTACTAATTCTGAATACCTACCTAATTTGTAATATTCTGTGTCTGTGCTTTACAAGACTCCGTGCAATGTGTATGAAGGCTATTGTGATTAACAACAATGTGGGACAAGCAGCTTCAGTTTTGATTTCCAGTTTTCTAACACGGCCGGATATGCAAGAACTTTACATGGGGCCTTTCATCGATTGGGCTTGCAACGTAAGTACCTATTCAATGCTCGCTTAGGTCGCAACGCAAAACATTGACGCTTTCAGGAGTTAATCTTGTAATTCACAGAACTTGGTCCTTCGGCTCGGTCATGCCGGTACGAGAATGGGAGCATTCATGTCCCTTGCTTCCCTATTCAAACATGGGAAGCGTGAAGAGCTTCTGAAGTACGGAGTCAAAGTTCTCAAAGCCGTGATTGGATCTGATTTTATTCTTTCCGACACGCTCATCCGAAAACTTGGAACGAAATTGTTGCAGAGAGTTGGAATGATGTTTATGAAGACCAAGGTTCGAGATTTACAAGAAAATTAGCTGACAGCTGCTGCTTGAGATGATTTAATTTTTAATTATCTGTACAGCTCGCACCCTGGAGATACCAAAGAGGCTGCCGGAGTCTTCTGACCAATCTCCAAGCCTCCATGAATACAACGACAGCTACAGGTTCCGGTGGAGAGCCAGAAGACTCCATTCTGGATCCTCATCAGTATGACGAGTTGAGTGAGTATTCATCGGAGATCGAGACAATTCTGGATCTTTTACTGGACTCTCTCAAAGACAAGGATACGATCATTCGATGGTCAGCCGCTAAAGGAATTGGACGTGTGACCAATCGATTACCCAGGGACTACGGAGATGAAGTGGTTCAATCAATTCTGAAAGGATTTACAAGCAGGGAAACGAATGGAACTTGGCATGGAGGATGCATGGCTTTGGCCGAATTAGGACGACGGGGTCTGCTCCTACCGGAAACCCTAAAGGTTACTATACCCGTAATCAAGAAGGCGCTTGTCTATGACGAGGTACAAACATCTATATTTATTGAAGACTATCTGCACGTACAGAATTATAATTTACTCTGATTTAATTTCTTAGATTCGTGGGAACTTCTCTGTAGGCGGCCATGTACGTGATGCAGCATGTTATGTGCTTTGGGCATTTGCTCGAGCATTTGAACCTCATATTGTCAAACCCTACGCGGAGGAAATAGCGTCAGCTCTGATTATCACTATGTTATTTGATCGAGAGGTATGTAAAATGTTCCAGGGATGTCCTTGTCGTAACTTAACCCAAGATATGAATTCGAAATAGGTCAACTGTCGTCGAGCAGCGTCAGCAGCATTTCAAGAGAATGTCGGCCGACAAGGAAACATTCCGCACGGTATGGACATCATAACTATTGCGGATTACTTTACGCTCGGCGTTCGTACAGAAACCTTTACCAAAGTCAGGTATGTCGATGAAATCAATTATCATTCCGATTGCGCAATATAACCTGATGATGATGAATAATGATTTGTAGCCTTCAAGTTGCACAATTCCCGGAATATATACGCCCAATGGTGGATCACTTGGTAGAAATGAAATTCAATTACTATGACCTCTCCGTCCGGGAATTGACATCTCAAGCCCTTGCGTCTCTCTCTCGCCTTGACCCAGCCTATGTCAGAAATCTTCTACTTGACAAAATTCTGCCTTGTGCCACAACACCGAATGTCCAGACAGCGCACGGAGCCATCAAGTCTATCTCCAATGTTATGGTTGCTCTGGTCGAGATGGGTCAGTTTGATATTTCTCCAGAGAATTTCAATGCTATCAAGAATATTGCGAAGCATCTCAAGGAACATCATTTCAAGGAAGTTCCGTATGGATATATTCCATTACGGGAGGCTACTTGCTACCTCATCAAGTCTTGTGCTGCAACCCAGTAAGCTGTTACTGCTATATTGATCGAAAACGTGATGTACTTTTAAATAACCAATTTAACTTTCACAGATTTCCAGTACATAACGACGACGAAATCCTGGAAGTCTGGAACTCCGTTTTGATTGAAGGTGTATCGTACTGTGCGGAGTCTTTACGGGAACAGGCAGCCGAAGCATTTCCAGTCTTCTTCAAGGAATATTACTATTCCAACGCTGCTAAACGGGAAGAAATAAGAGGCTACCTGGAAACATTCTGTCATAATCTCAAATCGAATTCGAGTGACACAAGGATGGGATACGCAGTGTGCATCGGTAATTACAACCATCGATGTCCATAAACAATATTCAGTTTTTCACGGTTGAAAGGATGCAGTATCCAAATTGGTTTACGTTTACAGGTAAACTACCCCCGTGTATTCTCAAGTTAGCATTCCCGGAAGTGATGACGAGTCTGACGAGATGTTCCACGTCGGCGACGGCACAAGATATCGAATGGGCTGAAGTGCGAAGAGATGCTCTGAATGCTATTGCCGGGGTTTTTGCTCATGGCGTGATTCCAGTTGAAACGGTGAGTTCAGAGTTACTACGAGGTAATTGAATTTCGGTATGTACCTATATTTGCATTTAAAAATCACTGCTCACAGGTCGATGATTGGAGTACGGGGATCCCGATTAATGAATTTGACATTGAAACCATTTTTGCTTGTTTCGTGACCGGACTTAATGATTATACGACGGACAAACGTGGTGATGTTGGATCATGGGTTCGTGTTGCATCAATGAATGCTCTGAAGGTATTGCTTAAGATTAAGATTGAAAGTAATTTCGGTAATGCGGTACAGTCCATATATGCGATATCATTTTCTTGCAGCATTTTTTCATTTCTCTGAACAAATGTGAAGTGACCGGGAACTGCACGGGTAAATATTTAACTCCGGAACGAATGATGACAGCTATGACCCTGATTTTGAAGCAATGCATTGAGAAGATTGACAATGTCCGAGTTCATGCTTCTGAAGTGTTATCCACAATACTGACATATGAGTAAGGTTTTTACCTTTGTCATTGAATATTCGATAATATTTCGTTATTGAAATCTGAAATCCCAACTCTTTCAAACTAGTGATCCACCAATCCACAACGTACCGCACTTTACTCAACTCAGTGAAATCTTTCCACGAGAGTTTCTACGAACCGTCAACTGGCGTTCATCATCCATCTCATTCCCCAAGTTTGCTGAATTACTTCGAATTGAAGACTTTACTTACAATCTTCTATCAGGATTCGTTCTGAGCGGTGGAAGTCTCAGTGATTCTGTTATGAAAGATGCGAATACAGCAGTTTCAAATTATATTATTGAGGCTGCACGAGGTACTGGAGAGCTGGATCGAATTGGAGCTGTGTTTATTGCAATATTCAAGGTTTGTCCAAGTAGCATTGAAATTATTGCGTAGAAATACTTATTGTAAAACTGTATTGAATATCGAATTATGTTTTGTTTTATGTTTACACAGAATAATCAAAGAAATGAGCGTGTAACGTTACCACTGATGAAATTCCTGACACAACTCCTGCAAACGAGCATGTTTGCTCCAATTCTCGCAGAAGGTCATGAAGCATTCGGAGTTCAGCTGTCGGATTGCATCAAGGCTGAATGTGGACGAACTAATCGTGTGGAGAAAATAGCAGCTGGCGTTGAACTACTTTGTGAACTCATGCAAGGGAGCCAGACTCTGATCAAAACGTAATTTTCATTATCTAACATTACAGGATACCACCTGAATTTAAAACATGTTTGAAATCGAAATATTCTTGTTTCATTAGTGTATTGCGACGCCTGGTGATCTTCCTGTGTCATGTCTACCCGCGTGTCCGGACTCTGACTGCGGAAAAGCTCTACGAAGCCCTCAATACTTACGGAGACAGTTTGGAAGGTCAGGAACAGGAAGTGGACTTGGAGGGAGCTATGGCCATTCTCTCGGACACCCTCTGGGTTACCACAGCTCCCGCCGAACTTCGTCCCATTCGGAACCATTTCTGTGCACTCCTCAACGTTCCCGTGCCTACTTTGCTCATCAAAGAATAATTTCAATTGTATTTTGTCAACTTAGGCTTAGCCACTAATTAATGCAATACGTTAACGTTAACTAACCATAACTATACGCTTAGATTTTCTTCATTATTATATGCAATCAGCTAATCACTAACATAACCTTTATAACCAACATCGTGTATTTAAAGCAAGATGATGCTTAAGCATGCCTTATCAACTCATACGATGTAACTTAACGCTACACCTATAATTACCAATCTGTGCACATTAACTTATTATTATAAATAAATACTGATTATTGTTATTAACCTATTTTGATCCCAACAAATATAATTCACCAGATGTGTTTGTGGGGTTAGGTTTTGTTCATATCACGGCTGCACTGATCGCCCTCGAATGCTATATTAGGACTCAGAAGTTCGTAGTGCTCGCTTTTCAGTGTATGGTAGAGACGGAAGGTCCAGAATCTCGAAACCCTTTCCTTCGACTCACACGTAATGCTAATAGCATGGACCATGAGTTCGAAACCTGTCCTTCCATTCACACGTAATGCTAATAGCATGGACCGTGAGTTCGAAACCTATCCTTCCATTCACACGCAATGCTAATAGCATGGACCGCGAGTTCGAAACCTATCCTTCCATTCACACGCAATGCTAATAGTATGGACCGTGAGTTCGGAACCTATCCTTCCACTCACACGTAATGCTAATAGCATGGACCATGAGTTCGAAACCCCGCCTTCCACTCACACGCAATGCTAATAGTATGGACCGTGAGTTCGAAACCCAGTCTTCCACTCACACGTAATACTAATAGCATGGACCGTGAGTGGAAGGATAGGTTTCGTGATTCTAAGCCATCCGTTTCTACAATATACATTATGAAGATTATGCATACCATTAGGAACAAGGTAATCTAAATACGCACAGACTTCCACTGGCAAATACAAAGTATTTATTTAAAACAGTGGCTAAATTGAGTAGAAATATGTTAAAATTCCTATAGTTCCTAATTAGCTAGCACACTTTAAAAGCTTATTTAGGTTACTAACAGTTGTTTCAGCACTGGCACTGTCACTTTTCACCGAGTTAGCTGCCTTTATACAGAATGGCATTATTTTGATCGATTCAATATTTCAAAATTATTGTAGTAACTTATGACGGGATGGAACAAGGAACTTGCATTCTATTTAGCCGAATTTATAATTCCGAATGACGATTCATAATTCTAGATTCCAAGTCACTATGGAGTTTCTCTACGGTTCGTTCATGTCGCTTAATTTTCCCTTCAAAAATAGACAAGGTTTCATCTTTATCTGTGTGGGAAGGTCGATCTTCTTTGGTTTTGTCTTTGAATTCCTTCTTGATGTAATACTCGGCCTGGAAATGCTGGAGCTTCTCAATTCGTTTCTCGTAGTGTTTTAGCTCCGTCTGAATAAAAAAGAATTCAAGTTTTTAAAAAGACGAGTAATTAAAATTATCAGATCCATTACGTTGTTGTAATACAGTTAGCTATCTTACTCGGAGTGAATTGAGTTCATCTGAAGAAAAATCTGCTTTCAGAGCCAATTTCCATAAGCTTTGGACTCGTGGCTCGGAGAAGTCCACGGAATCTGGTCCAGAAGCTGTGCGTTTATGAAGCTCATCATAGCCGTCTTTTATTTCACGGTGTTTGGTTCTAAAATACATTGAAAATTGAAATATTAATACAGATGTCATTGTTGACTAGAATAAAAATATATTTTGACCAATAGATTCGCCCATAAATGAAATTGCCATTATTCTACTGAAAATTATACCCGAAACCAAAGCTAGCCTACCTATACATATATGGAGCTGCAATTATCTACTTTTCAATTTTTGGTGTACAATTCAGTTTACGAAACCATAAAATAAACTCAAATACGTCGAGGAAAATCCCAGTCAGCTAATCGCATAAGGAAAATCAAATTGGGTGCGTGGCATTTTTCGATGCTTTGGGAAAATGGAATGTGCACTGAAAACATAGAATTTTGCATTGAAAAATGGAATTCCGCATTAAGGAAAATTGCTCTATAATCTATAATTCTATAGGTTAGGTTAGTTGTTGGTCATGTGGGTAGTATTTCAAAAACCTAACCTAACATGTAGAATGGATCAATCTCGTCTGCCAACGCTGTAACCTAATCTAACATGACTAAAATGACTAAAATAGTGTCATTTCAGACATAAAGTGCGGAATTCCATTTCACAATCCACGTTTATATATTACCCGATCAAGTTTACATTTGACAAATTCAAAATTGTTAAAAAAAAATAGCAACCGTCCCAATAATGTTCGAGTAATGGATTTATTTTTACTAATTTTTGTACGAAACGAAACGCTAAGAATTGATCTTACGAATTACAGTTTTCTCTCCGATTTTTTTCAAGAATTCAAATGGGATAGACCATATCCCAGAGATTATACAGATAAACCTGACCTCTGCTTCTATTTAATCAATTTATAAACCCGAGTTAAGAAAAATACAACTGACGCCAACTTACGTAATACTATTCAACTTAGAATCCTGTTTCTTGTCCCCGGGTGCAACGGGCGTGTCCAGATCATCGAGCAGGTGATTGATGTCGGGTATATCATTATGCATCAGATCTATGCATCAAAACATAAAATTTACATAATAGTAGGGAAATATTAAATTAAACTTATCCCGATTTGTAATTATGTACTTTTCTCTTCATTGGTCAGTGACTCCATGAGCATGTAGTACTGATCCAGTTTGTCCTGATGATGAGAGAATTCTTCTTTGAGCGTCTTGAGTTCCTGTTCATTGAATCCAGATTTCTCAGCTTTTTCCCAGAGTTTATTTAATTTCTTGTCTTTGAATAAACTTTTATTGATATGATTGTCCGAGTTTCGTTGATGGTGGGGTTCTTTCTCGGATTTCTCACCTTCCTCAAAATGTTCCACGAGGGTGTATGTGTTCAGAATTGCTACAATACAAGTAAATACCGTCAAATTAAACAAGCGTGGAGCTGACAGCAGCGTCTAGCTGAGAATTTGACTAAAATCGCAAATGAAGCTGTTTTAATAAAAAATCAATGATTTATCAGAAAATGTAAATTATTCGATCCGAAACCCAAACTGACCCTTGAACTTCCGCCTCACGTCTGCTTCCATAATTCCATCTTTATCCTGACCATCCGCCTTCAGTCTCTTCAGCTTCAGCTCCTCCTTGTCTTGGAATTGAAGCTCCGTAAACAGGGATTTGAGCTTATTTTCCGACAATTTCTGTAATTCAAATTTAATATTGAGTAATTAAATAAATGCCATAATAGTGTTCTTTAATCTTTGGACTTTTTCAAAATTCAATTATATAAATAAAATACAATATATATGTTACGGTTCGGATATAATGTTGGTTCTGTTATAACCAAACCGGTTCTTATATAATATTGAATGCGGTTTTAGCCAATTAAACACAATTAGTCAAGCTAATCAAAATTCGTTAATTATGGAATCTGGACCAGAATTTAGAGCTCTTTAGAATGGTGCACTCATTAACATGGCTAACCTGCTGCAGCATTGTCTAATTACCCATTAATTGGAAACACTCCAAGACGCATCAGAGTCATTTAACATTTTCAGAAAGTAAAAAATATTCTGAGCTTAAAACTAATTACACCATTTAAAAGAGCGGTCAATTCCGGTTCAGATCCAAGAAATATCAATTTCGAATTAGCTTGATTAATGGTACTTAATTGGTAAAAACCGTATACAATATTATATACAATAGAACCAGTTTGGTTATAACAGAACCAAGGATAACTGTATATCCGAACCGTAACATATATCCTAAACTACCATTTACTACGTTCAGTTTTTGCTTTAAAGATTTTATTTTGCAGACTAATAAGCCGCATACAAATTTCCAAAAACGGGATATATATTGGGTTTCAGTAAGTCGCGTTTACAATTCAGTTTCTATATCGGAAGTCAGGTCGTCAATCAAACCTTTGGCGAACACAAACACCAATCCAAACACCAAATTTAACCTACGGAATAATTGAAATGATAATATTAAGACACTGAATAACTTACATGAACGGCTTTTTGCCAAACTAAATTAAGTTTTGACATTCGGAACGGTTTCTCGACTTCACGATAATTAATAATGGGGTCCTTGGCAGGTTTCGTATTTGCTTCTTTGGAGTACTTATTAGCTTGGAAGAGACCAGGGCTGGGAAGGGCTAAGAAAACTAATGCCAATATTAAGTACCACGATGTTCTGTCCATTTTGCTGGAAATTGTAGATTTAGATTCTTAAATCTTAATTAAATATACGTAACAACTCTTGACTGTCAAACACACACGGTGACAGCCCAAGCCTATTGCTTATATTGACGTAAGTTATGCTAGAGGCTAGAGAACTTGGATCTAATTTCTTATTTCTTATACGTAAGATTCCATATACAAACTTAGATATGGTATGTAATTACAAACTTCTGCGGGAATTCAATCCACGTCAATCGTTCAATTATATACATATATTATATGACACCTTACAAAAAATTGACTCAAAAAAATATATAGTGTGTCATGTGTTATTAATTAATTAAAACATGGAAATTAGCAATATACTATTATATGTTACATTATATGTACATTATGGTTTTAGACTATTTTTGTTGGGATCTTTTGTAGTGTTACTTGAGGTAGCAGCAGCGTAAGATAGCCTTCGTATTTTTCCATTTTCCAAGCATTTTGGCTTTACGCACGGTGTACAGTGTAGTACGAACTGTCAACTCGTCGGTTCGTTGTGGCCATGAGCATGATGGGCCATGAAGAGCGTAGCCTATAGTCCAACTCTGAGATGTGGTCCTGCTGCTGCAATATTATAATTCGGTAAGGTTGGAGGTGATGCGTTGTGCTGAGTCTGCACTTCACGGTATCTTTCGTTGGGAGGCTACTATTTGGCTATTTGGTATGTATGTACCTAGGTACATGTTGTTGGCTCTGCTGTTGTTGTGTATACTCTGTGTGAATGGGAATGGAGATTTGGGGATATAAATCCAAAATCGGAAGTTGTTGGTTGTTTGTTGGCAGTTTTTGGTTGATGGCGGATGGAAAAGGATTTTAATTTGTAATTAGTGTAATCATCAGTCAATCAACTCAATTCTTCAATTAGCAAGTGAGAGTTTGGTTGGTGACCTTTAACCTCCTGGCCTCCAAAGGATATTAGGCATCAAGATCCGAGACTGAAATTAGTAGTGAACCTTGGCGAAGAATAAGTAAGTTGTAAAGTAAAGTATATTTTTAGCACTAATAACCAACTAAAAACTGAAAAATACCATTCGATAACAGAAATTTTGACACTTGGGCTTAGTTTGGATAATTTAAGGTAAGTAAAGCAAAAGCATTACAAAGCAGCTATACTTTGTACTTTCGAATTTGATTTACAAATGATTTAAGATTTTATAACATTTTTCGTTGAATAACGCTAATGACAAATATCGTTTGATGATTGAGTCTTGGTTTGGTTAGGTATAGTGAAATAGTGATTAGGTGCTTCAACCGAAATGCTGTTTGTTGCAAAGCCAAATGCCAAAAGCCAAATAGGCAGGTTAGGTTCCCTATAGGCTGAAAGTAAAGTAAAGTCGGTAGTAGTCACATACAACATACTAATCTGAGATTTTAATTTTAATACCTAACCGAAGTCACTTAACAAAAAAATTGTAAAAATAAGTCGCTTATCTCGGTGGGCACTACAACTTTTATTTCAGTCATTTTTTGCACAGGTCAAAGTCAAAAGTGTTTGCATTTGACAGCCAAATCAACTTATACCTATGAACATTTTTGTATTAGAAATTAGAATTGTTATTAGCTGTACAACGTCCATTGCAATACATTGCATAACTAAATAACTCAACATTTACTATTTGAATCTAGTTTCAGCATTCAGATTCCAAAGTTCAAAATGTCGAAAAGCTCCAGGAAGTACAACAAAAGCAATAAGTCTCATGGAGGAGCTGGGCTTCAATTTGATAAGCTTCTCAAGGCCTGTAGTAACAGTAAGAAGGCATCCGCAACGAAAACTGCCGGAGCACTTGGACGATTTGGAAGTGCCTCATTCACGTCCACGCGGAATGCTACCTTTGATATTGATTCTGCCGGTAAATTACAATTGCAAATTACAAATTAGTATTTAAAAATCATATTATGTTAAGCGCGACGCTACGCACTACCTCGTCTCAGTTTCAAATAAGCACATCTCTAAATGATCAATAATCCTACAGGTGAAGATGATAACAGCCGACCGTTAGCACTACTCAAGCGTCCTCGAATGGACATGGACCGAAGTCTAGGGCAAATTCAGAATGATCGCCTTCACTACACTTCCCTCTCTATGCATGATCACAATTCTGGAACAGCCTTATTCCCCCAAAACATACAAAACACTGCTCCACCCATTCCAATCTACAAACCCAAAAAATTCTTCAAATCTCGAAACCCTGTAGATCCTGATAAACCCACAGACAACTATATCCATGCTCCACTTCCCATTCGCCCGGAAGTTCAACCCTTTAAGCCCCCAATACCTCCGATTACCATTCCAATCCCAAAACCCTCAAACCACCAACAGCGTCCACCGGGTAAAAGAGGACCAGGTCGTCCCAAACATTCCTCTCGTAAACCAAAACCAAGTCATGACTCAACCCCTGTCAGTCCTCCGAACACACTTGACAAAACTAATCTCCCACTCACAAGCCCATCAATAAAACTCCGTATATTTAAGGACAAGGCGACGTCCGAGTTTGTGTCAGTAGCAGATGACTACGCGGAAATAGTGACAACATTATCTCAAGAACGTGAAAACAAAGAAGTTCCATTTGTACGGAAACGTGGTCGACCTAAGGTCAATAAGGGATCCGAAGGAACATTAATCCTAAAAGTAACCAAGCCCAAGAAGGAAAAGAAAGTTCGCGAAGTGAAGGTGACTTTACCGTCGCCTCGGAAGAGTGGCCGGGTAACAAGGAATAGCAGGCGTCAACGTAATTCGGATTCTACAGGTGAATCTTCAATGCCGATCCTCACAGCTGTAGACGAAGAGCCTGACCATGACCATTCCAGTAATAATCCTAGCCCAGGTTCGGATCTATTTTCATCCTCACCCCCAAATATAACGTCACGAGAAGTTCCCGAAAAAGCTCTGCAACTAGTCGAACAATTAGAAGAAGCTGATTCGGAATTTCGTGAAATGTCTGCGGTATTATCCTCAATGGAAGGGGATAATACCATGGAAGAAAATAATCATTTCATGGATTCCTATGAGCAGACCCGTCAAACTCAAAGTCAAATTCAAAATCAACCAATGTACACACACGCACCAGTGCACAGTGATTATAATTATTCTCAAAAACCGACAACTGTATTCTCCGAATCGGAACCAACAGAACCAGATCAGGAGGGTCGAGACTTGTGCTCAATCTTGGAAGATGAATGGGGGGATAGCTACGACGAGGAATCTCCAAAGAAACCCGGCTCGTCTCCATGTAAGGTCACTCGATTTGACATGCCGGACTACATGGGACGAAATCCACAGCAAAGTCAGAGCCGCAGGGACTCATTCCTCCGGAGTGAAGAGAAAATACCCGAATACCACCATCAATCTCAACCTCAGGAACCCAACGTCAACGTTCCGATGTTGCCCATTATTGAACCCTTCAATGCTCCTTATGCCGTGAGGAATTTACTCTCCGAGTTCACTGACAAACAAGAATTTGAAAGGGTCCCTACGCCTGAGTTTCCCACGGATTTATCCATTACAGGGAATTCTGATCTGCTGCCTCCAGTGGCAATTCAATCACTCCCTGTCCCAGAAAAGTCAAAATCTGCTTTCACTGGAGTGAAAAAAGGGTCAATTTTTAAAAGTCGGAACAATGCAAGTTCTACTGCTACGTCAGGACAGACGACAAGTCCGAAAAAGCGTCTGGCATTGTATAAACATAAGTTTGATGGGCAGGAGACGGCTGAGAAGTTAGGACTACCGGGGCCGGATACAATGCAGAGTCCGAATAGTTTATTTGGAGATGAGTATGAGGAATCTGAAGGACCTATCGAGTTGCGAAGAGTCCCACGAATGGACAAGGATCGGGATGGAAATGATGTGCTGATGGATGGAGCGAGGGTTTATTGTAAACCGGAGAATAAGAAGCTTTTCACTGTTATTCGGAATGTGAAGGCTATCCATGCACTACAGGAAGCAGGGGAAGTCCATGAGTTCGATGGGGATATTTGGTATATTTTGTCGGATTTGAAGGATTCGAATCCGATATCGAACAGGTTCGTGAATTAACCTCGTTTTAACTGATTAACATTTACAATTCAATTGGTACTAAGCATTTATCATTTTCTGTACAGGTGCCTTTCGGCTATTACATTGGCAATGCGTTGCATGGAGCCCTCATTCCGTATGCACCTGAGAGCCCATGGAACTGTTGCGGAGTTTTGCAAGGAACTTCATGACGCTCCAACTAATCCGGTAGGCGTTGAGTTTTGAGTTCATGGCTCAGTATGATTGTATGTTTTTTGACCATAACATAATGGAGACTAATCATTAAAATTGTTTGAATTTGACTAGGTGTTGGCCCTACTCGCCGCAACAGTGCTGTTTGTTCTCAGTCAAGATCGTCTCAACATGGATTTGGATACAGAAAGCCTTCAACTCATCCTTGCCCTCGCCAAGACTGAGGAAAAAACACATTTGGTTGACGAGAATCCAGAACTTGGAAAGCACAGGCAGCGTGTCATTGACCTCGTGACTGAAATGAAAACTCGTGGACACGCCAAACTAATCAAGATTGAGAAAATCACTGTAAGTTTGTACTACCTGACACGAGAAAACCTGAGCGAGATGCCGAATTTGCCGAATTCTAAAAACGTTTTCTTGCTCTGTTCATTTATAGGCATCTGAATTAGCTCTCGAAACATTATTGTATTTGACCTCAAAACGTGCAGGAGAGTGGGTCAAACTTGAACTCCGTACCCTTGGCGGATTAGATTACATCGTGTCAGAAGTGGAGAAATCTCTCTACGGTCTAAAAATGGATGTTCATGGGAATGGTTGGTCGGAGTCCGCCCTGGAGCGGGTCTGGAAGATTGACCGCTGCCTCAAAGTCTTGCAGCAAGTGAGCTTTAATCATGAAGAGAATCAAAAGTACTTGTTGGGATGTCCAAGTTTATCCAACGAGTCAGAAGAATCTCACGCAACGTACCAGTGTTCACCAGACGTTTTCGTACAACTTTTCCAATTTCTGAGTGACACTTTAGGAACAGGTTACTTGGAGACGGAAACTTCCACAGTGCTCAGGGAGATATTATTCTCAGTTCTTCGGGTCTTGGTCAATCTGACCCATGATTATCGCGGTATAAGTAAGTTATAAGTTTAGTTTTAAATTCTGACTTTTAAAACCAATATAGTGTGCGGTGCGCTCTAACTTGCATTGATAGCGCAGTGTCAGCGTCAGAACTCACGGCGTACTCAGTTTAACGGCACGGGCACGGCGTATCTTGATACTCAAACATGTAGAATGTCATGATTTCTGGCGCTGTCAGAGAAAGGTAGTGCGCAGCGCAATGGTACAATCCAGATTGCATTTCAATTTACGTTATATTACTGTTTGTTGTTTGATTAGTACTTGGAAGTGAACTTCTTGCCTCCAAACAAGACTTCCTCCCGCTGACGCTGCATTCCATTTTCACGCTCTCAACGGAGCTCCCAGATGGGAAGGGTTTTGATCTCCTGATGCATGTAAGTTAAATACGGAATACGTACCACAAATTACAAGGGCTGTCTCATTTGGACACATTTTGAATTGTTAATCGTCTGTATTTCAGTCACTTTGCATGCTGCTCAATCTCGTGGAACATAGTCGGAAAATAAGAGCCCAAGTCCTCACCATGAAAGTCCGGTCCTTCGGCTCCTCCACCAGTTCCAGCACAATGGAAGAGGAACAATCCACATTAGATGCCTTCATTCATATGTTCTTTGCAAAAGAGGAAGATGCCAAGAATGAAGAGGCTTCTACGGATGACATCCTTACCAACAGTACGGATTCAAAGAAGGAACCAAAAGATTCTCAAGGCTCAGGGTCACAAGAATCCGCAAAGAACTCACAAGAAAGCAATAAGGATTCGGATTCACTCCAAGATATTATCGATAAACTCATTCAAACGGCTGGGAAGCACATGGAGAGTAGTATGATTGCAGCCCATCTCTCACTCCTCATTGCCTATCTCGTTATGGAAGACCCGGTACGATATTCAATGGTTGATTCTTGATTCATAGTGCGTATTCAATGGTAGAGTCTTGATTCATAGTGCATATTCAATGGTTAATTCTTGATTCATAGTGTATATTCAATTGTTGATTCTTGATTCATAGTGCATATTCAATGGTTTATGCTTGATTCATAGTGCATATTCAATGGTTGATTCTTGATTCATAGTGCATATTCAATGTTTGTTTCTTGATTCTTAGGGCGTATTCAATGGTTGATTCTTGATTCATAGTGCATATTCCATGTTTGTTTCTTGATTCTTAGGGCGTATTCAATGGTTGATTCTTGATTCAAAGTGCATATTCAATGTTTGTTTCTTGATTCTTAGGGCGTATTCAATGGTTGATTATTGATTCATATCATAGTGCATATTCAATGGTTGATTCTTGATTCATAGCGCATATTCAATGGTTGATTCTTGATTCATTTCATAGTGCATATTACGAATAGTGTGGGATATTTATTTTGTTTTTGGATCTTTTTAGGTGGCGACGCAATATGTTCGAAACTCAATGCCGCAGTACAGGTTTCTACCGCTCATGACGCAGCTGAAGAAACTGTTCAACTTTATGAGTATCACAACCACGGTAAATACAAACGAAATACAATCTAATAAATCCTGCATTATTTGCTCGATTTAGTGTGTCATTTGCTATTTTACTTCTTGCAATTTGCATTATCTAAGTATATATTATTTTATCCAGGCTTCCGGCAGCACACGAGGTCTCAAAGCAACGTCAATTGCTCTCAAATTCTACGCTCAATGTGACCCGGAGTCTAGTGAAGAGTTAAAGAAAGTTATTCCGGATTAATCAAGTCGCTTTTTTTAATCAACTTCAATTAAGCATCAGACTTCGAATGCAGGTTAACGAATCTATCGATGTAAAAAATGTATTTATGTAAATATCTCAAAAGTATTTAGTAAATATTATAATCATTATTATGTGGTTGAGAAATCAGTGTTTGTCTTTTTGGGAATAATGAGTGTTGAACACAAAGGTGTTTAATTAGATCGTTAACCTCTACATGTAACCCCTCCTCCCTTGTGTGCTCGTAAATTCTTGTGGTGTGTGTCCGTGAAGGCATTTGTTTTGAAATGATGAATTTTGTCATCGGGAACTTTCAGTGGAAGGTAAACTATAGCAGATTGAATTATTTTTCAGTTCTACATATTCCTAATATGTAAAATTGGTATTAGACTATCATACTTAATTATAATTCATATTCATTGTAAGCCTTCTAGCTTAGAAAAGACATTATTATTACTTACTTCTTCTAATATTTTAGCCACAAGGTCTGAGGTTTCTTAATTAAATTAGTGTGTTCTTTCTCAGCTACATTGGACATTGGCACTTTGCACAAGTTTTACTTTGTACGGTCATGTCCAATTCTTTCATTCAGGTCAAGTGTTTCAAATTTAAAACACTCGAAAGACGCGTCTTACTTACTCCGCTATCCACTACTGCAATACATGCATTATTATTGAAATACCTCTAATAAGTGTACATTATAAATATGTATTAGTCATGGATGTTAAATCAACATTCATGGTATTTAGCTAAGTACCTAGCTAGTTATTACTTTTTTGAAGTGTTAAAGTTAAAGTAATCATTACGTGGATTTAATAGTTACGACCTCTGTTCATCCAGAAATAAAATGTTACAATATTATATACTTTAAAACTACATTTAGTAGAACGGTCTTTACTGGCGCCTCTCTGGTATTCAAAGACCATAATTGTGCAATTATGCCATCATACATACCATAAGAAAAACGTTGCGCATAGGACATGTACTTAGCTGCGACAAAGCATAGCATAGCAGGCAATAAAACATATTCCTAACCTAACGTAATGTAAAATAATCCCAACTGAACTATAATGTTTTGTTTTGTACCCTGCAAAATATATTCACGGATGCTGGTTGTCGGCTCCTCTATGTGCGTAACGTTTCTACGCTACACTACCATAATATATCAGATCAATAAGTTTACTCTATTATTGCAGTAGTTTATTTTCGGGTTTTGCGTACCTATTAAGATTTTGGGAATGCTTCTCATCACTCATCAATACCAAAGAATATGTTGAGAATTAATAATTGAAAGTTAAAACATCTAATTTCTATATTGTTATACGGCGGCGACGGTCCTCATTGTGCATACCCCAAGATTTAATTTTTTTAAATAATTGATTTACCTACGTATGAGACGTTAGCTAACACAATTAGGTTAATGATCGGCAATCATTTATGCAGAAAATGCAGTCTTAAAAGTGTCGTGTGTAATTCAATCAAATCCAGCTAAATCTTACTATATAACTTTGTGCTAAACACCATTAGAATACAGTTAAATATTTGCATATATTACGAATACAATTTAAATTTCAAGTACATAAACATACATAATACATACAAAATACAACAATACAATACGCATAATGCATAGAGGTATGCAGTATCCAGTATCCAGTTCAGGTGGGCTAAAAAGCCGAAAATCTCATCTTCCTCACGGGCACACACGGAAGAGCATAGTAGTGGCTTGAACCAGCCGGCGAGCCGAGCCGCACCAACCATCCTTACACATTACACGCAGTAGCTCAAGAGCAGAATCTCGTAGAAGGTTATACGGACAGGCCTCTAATTCAACCCACCTCGGAATGCTTCCCTTGATGCAGTAGGCTAGCATATAGAAAAATCAAATTTTCTCCTATAAAACTATATAGATCAACTAAAGTGTGAATTAAAATGCAAATTCGGAAAGCTAATGACCAAGGCTTTAATTTGGTATAACAATAATGGTCACGAGTTAAGATTTGGGGAAGTTATTTGGGGATTTAGATTGATATTTCTATCAGAGTTTTGGTTTGGGAGTAGGTCAGAGAAGGCGAGTGTGATTTAAAGTTAACTTTGCGCAGTGGCAATATCGTAACCGATGAGGTTTTACCGAGGTGCGATTATTGCTAGTTGAAAACTTTAACCAATACTCCGCGCAGTTGAGGTGAAATACCCTTAGCTGTCGCAATTTTTGGAGACCCGAAAGGGTCAAAAAACTCAATACAAAATTAACTCTTCTCTCAAAGCAACCAACCAGTAAATAGTCACAACTTGGTTAAAAATCGTTGCGAGGGTTGTTGGTACTTCTGCGATTCTATGTTCGTG